>JAEIIJ010008418.1:0-78241 GCA_018904815.1 Drosophila ogumai | reverse complement strand
TTCAATTCTTAATTTTTATCAAGCTTTATTTTATATTAAAATTTTATTTTATTACAAAAAAAATACATTTTGTAGGTTCTACAGAGGTTGTAGGGTAAACAGAGCATACCCTTGTTAAATAGGTAGCACTGAGCAAACTTTGGGACTGCCGGCACTTGTTTAACTCGGGAATTAACTTAATTATTTTTTACAATTTATGAAATCGTATATATTCTCTTGAGTAAAACGTGTCCCAAGCCGACCAATTGAAGGCGAGTAAACAGATGGCGTGGGTGAATGGTGTACCCTTAATAGCTTTTATTTTTCATAGGTTGACGTGGCTTTTGCCGGCTATCTGATTATCTATAAGAAATTATATTATAAGAAATTGTTTAAACAATCTGTTTTCCTACACTCATAAAAATAAAGATTAAATAACAACTTCTTCTTTTTCACTTATTTTTAATTCAAGAAAAATTAACCTTACATTTTTTCAACCTAAGACTCGCTTTTGATTCATTTTTAATGGCGAATTTCTAAATATACTGTCTAAGGTAAGAAATTTTTTTTGGAATGTACTCCTGCATATTTTTTATCCTTTAGAAGGAAAGGCCAATCCTTTAAAAAGGCCTCAGTAAAGGATATGTATTAATTTTATTCTTGCTTATTAAAAGTGTACATTATTAATTATCCAAGAAAAGTATATTTTAATTAATTCGTTAAACAATTTTGATGAAAAAGCTTACTTAATAATAGTATAAGTAACTAACTAATATATTTCCATTATTTGCTTTCTTCTAGTCAGGTTTTATGGGTCTATTAAATACTTTAATAAAAAATATAGAAAATTTAGACTGGTAGAAAATCGGTACTTAAAAAATTGCAAAAAATGTTTGCTTAGATTTTACAATATAGAACCTTGGCACGTTCATGCAATAAAGTAAATTTTAATAAATAAAATATAAATAGAGTAGATTTTAATAATCTCATGAATTTTACGTTTAATTAAAAGTAATAACTTCACGAGAAACTTTTATTTATATAAAGGATTTTACATTTCATCCAACAACCCAAACTGATCAAGAAACGGCAATGCGGAAAGTAGTAACTTCTGCATATAGGGTGATTGATAAAGTGAGTCCTTGAACCGTAATCCTTTCTCGCTCGTAGATATGATCTGCTCTATGGAGGCCTCTTCCTTGCCATTGTAAACCATTACAGGTCCGAAAATTAGCGTGGCAAATGCAGCTGTGAAAAGAAATTATTAATATCAGTTCTGGAATATTGTTTATTCTTTACTCACCGTAAAAAGCTTTGACCCGAAACTGCTGTTGAAACTCGAACAAACTAGGAACTTGACCTGAATACCTCAACTTCTTTAGACCCTCCACCAGCTTGTAATAATAGAATTGAACCATCTCCGGCTGATGGTGCAAACGGAGATCCTCTTGGATCGAAGTGGAGAAGAAGTAATGTAAATCAATGACCGGAGAGTTCCACACGCTAAACTGGAAGTCGATGAAGATGGCATTGGTGGGATGACCCCTTCCGTCGTACTGGAACATTATGTTGGTGGTCCACAGATCGCCATGAGCCAAAGTCACAAAGTCTGCGGGATTTATGGATGCTGATCGCTCGCCATAATCCATCACATGATGCACCATTCGATCGATCTTCGCTTGATAACGTTGCTTAAGATCCGGATTCAGCTCTAATGAGCGGGACAGGGCCTGCAGGAGAACCGTCATGATGTGTTCGTATCTTCGAGTGTGTTTGTTGAAGAAGCCACGATCGTAGTTCTTTTCAAAGATTCCCGGCTGACGCTCTGCCAAGGCTGCTCCTGCGGCATGAAAACTGGCCAGCTTCTCAAGAACAAGATATGTGTGTTCTCGGTCCAATTTCTTTAGCCGGCAGGCCACCTTGTACTCCTCCAGCGATAGGTCCTCAAAGATGATGGAATCCCTCTCACGATCTACATTCACAGTGGCTGCAAACAGTTTCCGAAAGTCCCCAATACCATTTTTAACCAAATCTGAAAGGGGGGGCAGGATCTGCTCGTACATATCCATTTCTCTAGTATAGATCCCGTACTCCGAGAGCAAGTCAGAGGCCGGGTCCTTGTCGGCGAAGGTGGTTTTCACCAGGAATGTAGCAGACTGCCTTGCCTTCGAATCCTTCGTGGTGTACTCCACATTGATACGAGTCATCACACTGGCGTAGTTCTCTCCATTGCCAATTGCCGGCTTGATCTCCAGCTGTTCCACATTCAGGGACTCATCCTTGAAGTAGACACGCAGCTTCTTCTCCACGTACTGCTCGGTAAGCCAAGCAGGCGCCTTGTGGGTGAGTTCCTCCGGCATGATGTGATTCTAACCGCAGCTCAGGTGTTCACTTCTCAGTATGACGATCTCTCACCAGAGACACGCCCCTTATATGTGATAACCAGATGTGCATGATTCTGATAGCTTGTCCTAAAAGCATCCCATTTAACCCCTTAATTGCCAGCAATTGAAAGGCTTACCAGTCTTGCCGAGAGCAAACACACAGGAAAGATCAAGGTACACGTCAGCATGTTTCTAAAAAATCAGCTAAAACAATTTACATTTAATTATTATTTAATAAATAATATTTATGCTAATTCAGGTATTTAAAAAGAAAAATTGTTGTGTGTAATTGGAGCAGAACATCTTGGACTATTAACGCAATAATAATTCTTTGCATAATTACAAGCAACTTTCCATTTAATTTAGTTAACTTAGTTTTAACTTGTTATATTATTATAAATATTGTGAAATATGTTCAAATCCTACATTTCTTTAACTAACCAGAACACACCCATCAGGAAGAGGTAGCACTGAGCAAACATAGCGACTCCCGTCGCTTGTTTATATTAAGATTTAACTAGATTAAAGCACTAAGTCTTTACGGTTTATAGAAGCATTATGTTCGCCTAAGTAAAACGTATCCGAAAACGAGTAATTGAAGACGAGTAGACAGATTACGTAGGTGGATGTTGTACTATTAAGTGGTTGTTTTTAAGTGGTTGACGTGGCATTTGCATATGTACCTGCTTATCTAAAACTGTGCATATAAATAAATGTACTCATAAAGTTCAAGAATATCGTTACGTCATATATGAGAAATAGGAGATACAAATGATAATCGAAAATAATTAATATAAACATATAAAATAAAATCTGGGAAAAGCAGTAAGGAAATTCACATGTATATTACTAATTTATAGCCCTTTTTTTCTTTATTTCAATCACAAAAATATTTCCAATTCCTTTAACAATTATTTTACATTTCATCTAGCAATCCCAATTGATCAAGAAATGGCAGTGTGTCTTGCAATTTCCTTTTCATTTCCACCGATTGATAAACATCGTTCTTGAATCGCATTCCCTTTTCGGAAGACGACAGGATTTGCTCCATGGAAGCCTCCTCCTTGCCGTTGTAAACCATCGTTGGCTCGAAGATAAGCGAAGCAAAGACCGCTGTAGTTACAAAATTAATTAATATCAAAGAAACAATAAGCTTTAATCCAATTACCATAAAAAGCCTTAGTACGAAACTGCTGCTGGAACTCGAATAAGCTGGGAATCCGGCCAGAGAACTTGACCTTCTTGAGAGCAGCCACCAATTTGTAAAAGTAGAACTGGACCAACTCCGATTGCTTTTCCCGCCAGAGATTCTCGTGTATCGAGGTCGAGAACAAATAGTGCAGATCGAGGGCCGGAGAGTTCCACACGGTGAACTGGAAGTCAATGAAGATGGCATTCAAGGGATGACCTTTTGCATCGTACTGGAACATCACATTGGTGGTCCAGATATCTCCGTGAGTCAGTGTCACAAAGTCTCCAGGATTAATGGATGTCGATTGCTCGCCATAGTCCATTACACGATCGATTAAACGGTCTATCTTGGCCTGGTAACGCTGCTTAAGATCTGGCTGCAACTCTAAGGAACGGGACAGGGCCTCCAGGAGATTCCTCATGATGGGCTCGTACCCACGAGTATGTTTATTGAAAAATCCTCTATCAAAGTTCTCCTCAAAAATTCCCGGCTGCCGCTCTGCGAGAACTGCTCCAGCAGCATGGAAATCGGCCAGCTTCTCAAGAACAAGGCGAGTGTGCTCCAGGTCCAATTTCTTCAACCTGCAGGCCACCTTGTACTTCTCCAGCGACAGATCCTCAAAGATAATCGAATCCCGTTCGCGATCCACATTAACAGTGCCTGCGAATAGCCTCATTGAATCCTCCAGCTCCCCTTTGACAATTACCGCTAGCTGAGGCAGAATCTTTTCATACATATCCATTTCCCGGGTGTATATTCCATAGTGCTTGAGCACGTGGGCAGCCGGATCCTTACTAGCAACGGTGGTCTTCACTAGGAAGTTGGTGGCCTGCTTCTCCCCAGACTCTTTGGTGGTATACTCCACGTTGATGCGGGTCATTATGCTGGCATAGTTCTCTCCATTAGGTATTGCCGGCTTGACCTCCAGTTTCACCAGCTTCAGGGTATTGTTTTTAAAGTACACTTTCAGCTTGTCCTCGACGTAATCTTTGGTCAGCCACTCGGGCGCCGGATGGGGCTTTTCCTCAGGCATTTTGAGATGCGAACCGTACCTCGCAGCAGTTATTTGTGCTATCTTTCGTCAGAGGCGCAGCTCTTTTATAGAGCTGTCTCGAGGAACGCGATTATTATGATGATAACCGGTGTAAAAAATAACGCTCACCGCCTGGCTTCGTTATCGTCGGTAATTGAAAAATTGGCGAGTGTTGTTGAGAGCAAAATTGAGAGAAAAATAAAAAAAAAATATAAATAACAGACAGATTCTCAAACTCAAGCTTCTTTCTCAGGAGAATATCTGAAGCGTGCTTACATCACTTGAATAGTAAGCACTTTTATTTTCATCATTTAGTGGGATCATGGGACCTCTAAAATATTACATTTACAGATAGTGGCGTCCCTTGTTTAGCCAGAGATTTTACTAGATAAAGACCTTAGTCTTCAGACTGTATTTTCTCGTATGAACATAGTATAGACTTCTTGTATGTAACGACTGTTTCTATTTGAAGATAAATGCATTTAATAACTGTTTAAAAAAACACTAAACTTAAATAGATACAATTACTTATACACTCCTTGGGCACTTTTAAGCAAATACTACTTTTAAATATTTATTTTATTCATAAATTTCACATAGCATCTAACAACCCAAACTGATCCAGATACGGCAGAGCATAAAACATCTTTTTCCTGATGTGTTCGGCCTGAAATACTGAATCTCTGAACCGGATTCCGCCCTCGGAGGCGGACATACCCTGCGCAATGGATGCTTCCTCCTTTCCAATGTACAGCATGCAGGGCTCAAAAATTAATGAAGAAAAGACAGCTGTGCGAAATTAAAAATATAACCATTATCCAAAGGAAAACAAAAGTTTAAAACACTCACAGTAAAAGGCTCTTCGCTGAAATTGTAGCTGAAAATCGAATAAGCTTGGCACTCGGCCTGGGTACTTGAGCTTCTTCAAAGATGCCACTAGCTTGTAATAATAAAACTGAACCAATTCTGGCTGACACTTCCACCGAAGGTTGTCGTCTATTGCGGTGGAGAAAAAGTAATGCAAATCAATAGCCGGAGAGTTCCAGACGCTGAACTGGAAGTCAATTAGGATGGCATTGGTGGGATGACCCCTTCCGTCGTACTGGAACATAATGTTGGTGGTCCACAGATCTCCATGAGCCAAAGTTACAAAGTCTCCGGGATTTATGGAGGTGGACTGCTCACCATAATCCATCACATGATCGACCAAGCGATTGATCTTCGCCTGGTAACGCTGCTTCAGATCTTGATTGAACTCCAAGGAGCGGGACAAAGCTTCCAGCAAATTTCTCATTGTGGGTTCATAGCCCCGAGTGTGCTTGTTAAAGAAGCCGCGATCGTAGTTCTTTTCAAAGATCCCTGGCTGACGTTTCGCCAAAGCAGCTGCGGCAGCATGGAAACTGGCCAGCTTCTCCAGAACCAGATGTGTGTGCTCCAGATCTAGTTTCTTTAGCCTGTTGGCTACTTTATACTCCTCGAGAGACAGATCCTCGAAGATGATGGAGTCCCTTTCACGATCCACATTAACAGTTGCAGCAAACAACTTTCGCGAGTCCCCTATTTCATTTTTTACCATATCTGCGAGATCTGGCAGGATCAGTTCGTATATATCCATCTCTCGGGTGTAGATTCCGTAATCGGCAAGCAATTCAGATGTAGGATCCTTGTCGGCAAAGGTGGCCTTAACTAGAAAACTGGTTGCCTTTTTGATCTTTGAATCGGATGTGGTTGTGTACTCCACGTTAATGCGGTTCATTACACTTGCGTAATTCTCTCCCTTGGGACTGGCAGGCTTGATCTGAAGCTTTATTAATTTGAGAGAGTTGTTCTTGAAATAAATGCGTAACTTTTGCTCCACGTACTCCTCAGTCAGCCACGTAGGCGCCGGAAAATTGCCTTCCTCACTCATTACTGTATCTTGGTGATTTAAGTTCTGAAACACTTTCATTAGGAAATCTGCCTTTATATAGCCTTGTAGTTGTGCATTGCAGTGGGACTAATCATACTGATAACTTGCTCTCATGCTATAACTCACAGACTCTTTAAGTTAATGCCAGCTCTTAGTCTAATCTCGCTGTTCGCTCAAATATATATATTTTAATTTAACAATTTCGTGCCAGAGAACATCACATTTCATCAAGCAATCCCCAATGGTCCAGGAACGGGAGCGTAAGATGCAACTTCTTTCGGACGCACTCCTGCTGAAAGATGTCATCCTGGAACCTCAGCCCGCTCTCTCCCTCTGAGATGATTTTCTCCAGGGAAGCCTCCTCCTTGCCGTTGTAAAGCATCAAGGGCTCAAACATCAGGGAGGCAAAGGCAGCTGCAAAAGGGGATATATTACAACCAGGCCGAAATAAATTAATAAAGCTATCCACTCACCATAGAATGCTCTCGTGCGGAACTGCAGTTGAAAGTCGAAAAGGCTCGGCACGTGACCGGAAAAGTTAAGCTTCTTGAGGGCATCCACCAATTTGTAGTAATAAAACTGGATCAACGCCGGTTGGCTTTCCAGGCGAAGATTGTCGTGTATCGATGTCGCAAAGAAGTAGTGCAGATCAATGGCCGGGGAGTTCCACACGCTGAACTGAAAGTCTATAAATGTGGCATTGGTGGGATGACCCTCTCCGTCATACTGGAACATCACATTGGTGGTCCAAAGATCTCCGTGAGCCAGGGTCAGAAAGTCTCCGGGATTGTTGGTCGTTGATCGTTCGCCATAGATCATCACACGATCTACTAATCGATCTATTTTGGCCTTATAGCGTTGACGCAGCAGCTCATCCAAGTTCAGGGAGCGAGATAGGGCCCTCAACAGATTCGTCATAATAGGTTCATAGCCTCGGGTATGCTTATTGTAGAATCCGCGGTCGTAGTTTTCTTTCAGTATATCGGGCTCCCGCTCGGGCAGGACTGCTCCGGCAGCATGCAAGCTGGCCAGCTTCTCTAGCACCAGATGCGTGTGCTCCAGATCAAGTTTCTTTAGCCGGCAGGCCACCTTATAATGCTCCAGAGAGAGGTCTTCAAAGATTATGGAGTTTGTCTCCCAGTCGACGTTTACGGTGCCGGCAAAAAGCTTCCGGGTATCCTTGATCTCGGATTTCACTAGCTCCGCCAGCTTGGGAATAATCCTCTGATACATGTCCATCTCACGGGTGTAGACCCCGTAATTGATAAGCACATGGGCAGCCGGATCTTTTTCGGCAAAGGTCGTCTTCACCAGGAAGTTGGTGGACTGCCTCTTACCCTTCAACTCATTGGTGGTGTAATCCACAGTAATGCGGGTCATTACACTGCCGTAGTTCTCTCCGTTGGCAATGGCCGGCTTGATGTCCAATTCCTCCAGCTTCAAAGAATCTTCTTTAAAGTAAATGCGCAGCTTTTCCTGCACAAAGTCCTTCGTGAGCCATACAGGCGCAGGATGTGTCTTTTCCTCGGACATTGCGTGAGTGAGTGTATGGGTCTGATTCTAACTGCAGCTGAAGGTGTTTGTTAGTGCTATTGTGTCGTCAGAGGCGCAGGTCTTTTATATGGACCAACCTCCACCGGGGTACGTGATAACAATGATAACTTGTAGCCCAAAGATCTTCCACCGACTTGCTTCGTCATTGTCCACAATTGTACAATTTTCTCGCCGCGAAAATATTTATTAAGATTCTGAGAGAAGCGGCTCTGTCTAACGTGAATGCCCTGGGAGGAAGATAAATCGAAACAGTGCTAGTAAAATCCTAACTTGATTACAGTCAATTGAAAACTGAATCTCGTTTATCTTTTGTATAAAATGGGGAAAACATTTAGTACGTTTCTAATAGAATTCCTTAATTCCTATTTTTCTTTTTCTTTTTTATTATAATTGTCCAATATCTTAAGAATAATTTATCAAAGTTTCATATTATTCATAACAAAATTAACGAAGTTATGTGTAGTTCAACGAAGGTCGTTTTGTGTTCAATGTATGTTAAGAGTATTAAAAAGTTTAAAGCGCTCTCTTGAAAAGTGTAATTTTAAAACACGATACCTCAAAATCTACTGGACAAATCGTTTTCAATATTTGAGACATAACTTCTTTAAGTAATTCTACAGGTACTCGAATTTTTTTTTTTAATTTTTATTTTTATTCTATTTTTTATTCAACAAAGTAACTTAATTGTCTAGTCGAACATCCAGATTTCGACTTCCGATATTAATAAAATAAATAAATAAAATAATATAAATAAATAGTACCTTGGAACACTAATCCTTTAACGATTAAATATATATTTTTGATATCGGATGATTCTGTAGACAGTTTAGGATGTGCTACAAACCCTTGTCGGTCACCAAACTAGCTAAACAGATCATCCGCCTGGGGGAATAGGTACCATTTAATTCTCGCATTTCGCTGAATCATGGCAAATTGCTGTATTTTACAACAAACTGCTCACTCGAATAATGGCGGCCTTTGTTTAGCATGAGATTACACTAGATAAAGAGGTAGCCTTTGAATTTTATGAATTCATAAAAGTGCCTTGTCACGGGTAGCAAAGCTATAGAAAACTTAAGGGACGTGCGCAGAGAGAGATTGATCTTAAAAGTTTAAGTGTTTTTATTTTTAATTTATATATCACTATAAAACATATGAAATATTTAGCAGGGAATTGTTTCTAAAAGTCCCATCCGGCATATTCCTTCACCACATCCTTGTTCTCCTTGCGATGACGATGCACAGCGCTGGCTTCTCCCTTGGCCACACACTTTTTGCGCTGCTCTCGCTTCTCCTTGATGTCCATATTACGACGGATGCGGTCGGTGATGACGGAAGGAGCTATTGTACTCGTTGTGGTAGAGTACGAGCGCTGGCTCCTGGTGTCGTTTAGCATTTGCTCGACCATTTTAAGTTTATACATTCGCGAGTTGGGATCTAAGCCAGCCACCAGGTCTGGCACTTCATCAGCCTCCAAGTCATTCGAACTGATGGACCTAGCATCGTCTGTGGCAGGAGGCAGAGAAGCTGGGACTGTAATTTCAGCTGGAATAACTTTGGGCGTTTCAATGGGAAGAGAGACTTCTTCTAGTTTTGAGGCCAGAGTTTGATCGGGAACCTCTGGGCCCACGGTCAGATTGCCCAGATATTGTGTACATGACTCAATATACCGTCGCACTGCATCATCTGACTTCTGTGCGGGCTTGGCCTCGCTGTAGAACACTTCGTTTTCCACTTGACGGCGACACTCATCGATCTCCACAGCTGCTGATGGAACCAAAACAGGTGGCTCTTCCTGCTCCTCAATGTCCCCTTCTTCTTCATCATCGCCGTCATCCTGATCCACCATTCCGTATTCCTGCAACAGATCCTGCTCCATTTCCTTGGTGAAGCCATAGCCTGTGCAATGGACCTCGGCATCCAGATCATCTTCTCGCACCAGATCACTGAACTTGGGGTAGTCCTCACTTTCATAGCCAAATTTGCGACGGAACATTTCACGCACGCAGGTGACATCGCGTTCAAAGAAGCTGCAAGGAAATTAAGCTTAACTTTGTAAGGAATATGTGAAATACTAAGAAGCTTACAATTCAGCATTCTCATGCGAGGTGGACATCATCTGGGGGAAATCAATCAGTATGGGCTTGCCGGCGTCCGTTACCATCAAATTAAACTCGTTGAAATCGCCATGGATGACTCCAGAGTTGCCCAGGCGAACAATAAGATTCATAAGGTCATCGTAGACCTGTGGTGCATCCAGCAGCTCGTGAACTTGGGTCCTTCAAAAGAGGTTACAACATTAAGGAGTGGTTTGCATAATTGTCAAACAACATCTTACATGGGCCAGCCTTTAACCAGCTCCATTAGCACGCAGTGGCGATTAAAGTCGATGGGTTTAGGCACCGGAAAACCGCGATCATAGAGCGCCGACATGTAGGCAAACTCCCTAGTGGCCGAGATGCGCGACAAATATAGCCAGGAGGCCTTGTGCCGCCGGCCGTGGTAGTCACGCTTGGACTTGACATTCCTGAAGCAAGTCCGACCCAATCGGTGGAGTTTAAGGCAAATGGCCGTGCCCTCCTCATCGGCAACCACATAGATGTTGGACTCCTTGCCAATGCCTATCTGATTGCCAAAGGAGCTGACCGATCCCCGCAAGGTAAGAGATTTCAGAGCCAGGTAGTCATAGCCCGTGTTGGTCAAGCGATAGCCATCATCTGCAACAGAGAGGAGGGTAATAACCAAGTGAAATGTTTGCCTTTACGGATACTTACACTTCTTGCCCCGCTCGTAGGACAAAAGCTTGTGCTTGCACAGCTCTTTGAGCAGCTTGTGGACGCCACCTGTCTTCAAATTCGCAATAGCAGCAGCCAGCGGTCCTGGCACTAGTTCGTGGTTCTTCATGCCCATCTCGATGGCGGTAAGGACGCGGAAGTCCTCCTTGGTGAGGTAGCGCAGCACTGTCACGTTTAATTTGCCCATTTTAAAGGTATTTTCGTTGTATTTTTAAAGCATTTAAGAATGTTTTCCTTTTACACGTGCAGGCAGACCGATAGGTTCGATACATCAGCTGTTTGCTTCATCGATAGACTGTAATCGAAATCGCTAGTTTAAGTCTGGCTACACTGCAGACTGCACTTCGTCATCAGCGGCGCAGCGAGAAAGAGACAAAAAACCAGGACATGGCAGGCGAGGATTTGATAGCCCAATTCCAGGCCCTTGGCATGAGCGAGCAGAAGGCCAAGGAGACCCTGAAGAATGCCAACGTCACCAAGAACCTCCAGCTCGCGCTGGCGCAGACGGGCAGCGGTGCTTCTCTAGCCGATGGCACCGGCATGTTGCTCTACCACATGGCCACCAAACTGAAGCCGCAGACCGCTGAGCAGCTGCCCCTGCTGGTACGCTACATCGTGGAGCGCAAGCTGGACAACACTCAGCGCGTGGACGCCGCCCTGGAGTATGTGCTCAAGTGTGGCCAGAAGCTGCAGGCCAGCATCAATGTCCAGGAGCTGGAGAAGGAGTGCGGCGTGGGAGTGGTGGTCACACCGGAGGAGATCGAGCGCACTGTGCAAGCCAAAATCAAGGCCAGCTATAAGGAGGCCCTGCTGGAACAGCGCTACCACTTTAACTCCTTCAAGATCCTGCAGGATGTGAGGAGCGAACTGAAATGGGCGGATGCCAAGTCCGTGAAGGCGGCCATCGACGTGGAGATCTTTGATCTGCTGGGACCGAAGACGGAAGCCGATCTGAAGCCACCCACCAAGCAGAATGAGAAGCCGAAGGCAACGAAAGCTACCAAAACGGAGGCTGCTTCCTCCGTGCAAGTAACAGCCGAGGCAGCGTCCGATGGAGCCACCACCATAGCGGAGCTGATGAAGACAAAGGTGCACTTCCATGGTCCAGGCGAGAACTACAAGACCGACGGCTATGTAGTCACTGAGAACACCGAGCGGCTGCTGAAGGAGCACCTCAAGAGGACGGGCGGCAAGGTGCACACCCGATTCCCGCCGGAGCCCAACGGTATCCTGCACATCGGCCACGCCAAGGCCATCAACATCAACTTTGGCTATGCCGCTGCACAGGATGGAGTCTGCTACCTGCGCTACGACGACACCAATCCCGAGAAGGAGGAGGAGAAGTTCTTCCTGGCCATCAAGGAGATGGTCGAGTGGCTGGGATACAAGCCCTATAAGATAACCCACTCCTCGGACAACTTCCAGCAGCTGTACGAGTGGGCTGTGGTGCTGATCAAGAAGGGATTGGCCTACGTCTGCCACCAGAAGGCCGAGGAGCTGAAGGGCTTCAATCCGAAGCCCAGTCCCTGGCGGGAGCGTCCCATTGAGGAGTCTCTGCAGTTGTTCGAGGACATGAAACGCGGCAAAATCGACGAAGGAGCGGCTACACTGCGTTTGAAACTGACTCTGGAGGAGGGCAAG
This sequence comes from Drosophila ogumai, assembly GCA_018904815.1. NCBI lineage: Eukaryota > Metazoa > Arthropoda > Insecta > Diptera > Drosophilidae > Drosophila > Drosophila ogumai. Next base: position 65,754 of record JAEIIJ010008418.1, on the reverse strand, counting down.
ATGGACCCAGTGGCGTATCGCATCAAGTTCATTGCCCATCACCGAACGGGCGCCGAATGGTGCATCTACCCCACCTACGACTACACGCATTGCCTATGCGACTCGCTGGAGGACATCAGCCATTCGCTGTGCACCAAGGAGTTCCAGTCACGGCGATCCTCCTACTACTGGCTGTGCAACGCCCTCGACATCTACTGTCCGGTTCAATGGGAGTACGGCAGGCTGAACATGAACTACGCTCTGGTGTCCAAGCGCAAGATTGCCAAACTGATCACGGAGCAGATTGTCCATGACTGGGATGACCCCAGGCTGTTCACTCTCACGGCTTTGAGGAGACGGGGCTTCCCGGCAGAGGCCATCAATAACTTCTGCGCCCAGATGGGCGTCACCGGAGCCCAGATTGCCGTTGATCCCGCCATGTTAGAGGCGGCCGTGAGGGATGTGCTAAATGTCACCGCTCCTCGCCGCCTGGTTGTCCTGGAACCGCTCAAAGTGACCATCAAGAACTTCCCGCATGCAGCACCTGTGCAGCTAGAGGTGCCGGATTTCCCCCAGAACCCGCAGCAGGGATCGCACAAGATAACCCTGGACAAGGTGGTCTACATCGAGCGGGGAGATTTCAAGCTGGAGCCCGAGAAGGGCTACCGCCGCCTTTCGCCCAAGCAATCGGTGGGTCTCCGGCACGCCGGATTAGTGATCAGCGTGGAGGACATTGTCAAGGATCCGGCGACAGGGGAGGTGGTGGAACTCGTCTGTAGCAGCCAAGCTGCCGAGCAGGCCGAGAAGCCCAAGGCCTTTGTCCAGTGGGTGTCGCAACCGATTCAGCTGGAAGTGCGCCTCTACGAGCAGCTATTCAAGCACAAGAATCCCGAGGATCCCAACGAGGTGCCCGGCGGCTTCCTCAGTGACATCAGCGAGCAATCCATCTCGGTTGTCCGCGCCTTTGCTGATCAGGCGCTCGGCCAGGCCAAGGTCTACGATAAGTTCCAGTTCGAGCGGATTGGCTTCTTCTCCGTGGATCCAGACACTACCAAGGACCACATTGTGTTCAACCGTACCGTGGGCCTCAAGGAGGACGCTGGCAAGAAGTGATGGCACCGCACAGGATCCAAAGCATTGACAGAAACTCAACAAAAATAAGAAACAAAATTGGAATCACATTAAAATTGTTTTTATAAAAACAGCTCTCTCTCATTTCTTTCCCTCAACCATGATGATGTGGTAGCCAAACTTGGTCTTGATCGGGGGATCTGTGTACACGGGATTGTTAACGGTGGAGATGGGTAGAGCAAATGCGGCATCCTGGAAGGGACCAACCATTGCGCCGCGGATTTGCCAGCCAAGATCGCCGCCCTGGCGTGCTTTATCCTCGCTGTAGGCTGCCGCCACCTCTGGGAACTTCTGGCCAGCCTTCAGTTTCTCCATAGCTTCAGTAATCTTGCCCTGCTTCTCGCAGAGAATGTGGCGCACCTTCACAGCATTGCCTCCCTTCTTCTCCTTGCCGGCAGCTGCATGGGTGGAAATTGTAAATTGATGGATTCTCTTTGGCATTGGCTTCAGGTGTACTCACACTTGTCCTCGGCGGCAGGTTTCTTGCCGCCCTTGCCCGCATCCTTGCCGCCGCCCTTTGCGTCCTTTTTCGGTGGCATTTTCTTTAAATATTTTCTAAATTTATAAATTCCAATCAGAATAAACAACAATAAATTCGATCAGAGCTGCCAACCTGCTGCGGTAAACATGTGCCGGTCAGCGCTGTCAACTCAAAAAATATGTTAATATATTGGTAAAAATTAAAATTAAAATATATATTTTATTGGTACCAGAATATTAAGAACATTTAATAAATTAAAAAAAAGACAATATAAATTCATAAGCCATTAAAGTTTTTAAACAATTTTCTGCATGTAACTGGTGTTTTAGATTCTGCCTACTCTGGTCTCACTACCGATGCACTTTCTAATCAGGTTTTTGTAGATAAACACAATCAAAACAGATTATAGACTTTCAGCTCTGTTTAACTCTTTTTAATCACATGGAAATCACCTGGGAGATAGTTCTCTGCCTGGCCATTGCGGTGCTGGTTCACATTCTGGTCTTTCTTTTCGTCATGGCCAAGAAACCAAAGAGCATCGTGGGTCGTCATGTGGTGGTCACCGGCGGCTCCAAGGGAATTGGTCTCTGCTTGGCAGTGGAGTGTGCCATGAAGGGCGCCAATGTGACGGTGATAGCGCGCGACGAGAAAATGCTGAGTGAGTAATGAAGGCGAGGGGTGCCCCACCCAAAACACTGCCCTTATCTATGATTCACTCTCTAAACCCTTGCGCAGGCGGAGCTGTGGCTCTGATGGAAGTGATACGCCAGCGACCTGACCAGAAGTTCCAATACAGGAGCCTGGACATTGGCGGAGACTACGACAAGGTATCCCAAGTTCTGGGCGAAATTGAGGATGCCTTCGGTCCCATTTACACCCTTATAAATTGCGCCGGCATGGCCATATGCGGGGTGTTTGAGGAGGTTTCCGTTCAGGATGTGCACAAGCTGATGAACGTTAATTTCTTTGGCACCTACAACTGCACCCGATATGTCCTGCCCAAAATGAAGAAGGCGGGTGAGGGCATCGTTGTGATCACCGCCTCTCAGGCCGCAATGTTCGGCATCTATGGCTATGGTCCTTATTCCTGCACAAAGTACGCCCTGCGAGCCATGGCCGAGACGATAGCAATGGAGTCTCGGCAGCACGGGGTCAGTGTCACGCTGGCCATGCCCTGCGACACAAATACACCCGGTTTTGAGGAGGAGGAAAAGTCGAAGCCACGCGAAACCAAAATAATTTCGGGCGGCGGTGGTCTTGTAGAGCCCGAGGTGATGGCCAAGGCAATACTTAAGGATGCATTGGTAAGTCAACTGTTTACAGAAAACGTTTTGTAACTAATTATGGGGTTTCCTTTTAATTTTGGCAGCGGGGCAACTTCACATCAACGTTGGGTGCTGAAAGCTGGCTGATCACCACCTTGGGCGGAGGGCTGCTGCCTTGGGATGGCTTCTTCACCAATCTCCTGCATGCCTTTGTCATGGGACCCCTGCGACTATTTAGCTATGGCCTGCACAAGTACTTTAACAGCGTGATACGAAAGTGCGCTAGAGAGGACCGGGCCAAGACTGGGTCCGAGGTGGAAACAAAGTGAAAGCGTTGGTGCCTTGCTTTTTTTTTACATTAAGTAAAAAAGTTGGATTTTCATTGGTCGTTCCACCAAAATTATCCTACTTGTTATTACAAATATTCAGCATTTAAATAACAATTTTAGTTGGCAAGCTTAAAATTTGACCCCTATTTATAATTTGTCTCCATTCGGCACGGTTGGACTCTTGGTTTGTGCTTCATTTGAATAAACTAAACTGTATTATCAAGTTTGCTTTTAAATTATTCCATTAGGAGGTACAGATTCTGATGATTTCTTATCACTAAATTCTGCCTTTGGCATTGCTGTGTTCAATTTATAAACGATTAGATAAAACCAAAAAAGCCAAGCAAAAGCGAACACGTCAATCAATCCCAATCAACCCTTTAAAAAACAGGTCAAACTTCATTAATTAGTTTAGTTTTGGTTTCCTTGTGTCTTTCTTTATTCATAAGACGCACCCAGTGTACACTTCCTGCCTATAGATTTCATTTTATCATTCCGCCTTTAAACATTTTGTATAAGTTAACGCTAACAAAAAATTGTATAATTATGATGCAAAAAATATATTTGTATATATATTTAGGCATACGTTGTTATATAGCATCTAAGCATGATTGGTAATCAAAAAATATATTTGTTTCGAATGCAAGTAACTCTACTTTTTGGATAGAAGGCTCGTTAATTAAAATATGTTTACGTTTAGGATTAGTTTAGGATGAAGTAAGTATTAAATTAGACTGATCTCGTATCGGAGCTGGATTTACAATATATAGAAGTTGCATTCATTGCAAATAAATAGAAATTTAAACAAGCATTGTTACGTTACACAATAAACAAGGTATCTTTTTGCACAAAACGCCGTACGACAACTCAACAGTAAAAATGAAAAATGCTACACAAACTCAGGCCGAAAAAGGAAATAATAATATGCTGCGAATACAAAAGCCAACAAAATGATGGGGCCAGCTTGGTTCTGATGATGTTCTGCCCCTGCTTCTACTTCTGATTCCCCTTCGGACTGCTCGTCGGTAGCCTTCTCTCTAGTAGTCCTCAATTGCAATTATCTGCGGTGGTTTGATGGACGATCCTGCTGCTGGCGACCCCACATCCTTGGTCGCGACGTTGTCGCTGTTTGTTGATGATGACGCAACGGCAGAGGTAGAGGCAATTGTTGGATCGCCCGCACCCGTTGCCGTCGGCCGTGTATCCGGCGTCTGTGCGGCTAATTGTCACTTCGCGTTGCCCGCCACAGAACCGGGACCGGAGCCCGCACCCGCCAGGTCATTGACACGCTGGTAGCGGGGCTTGTTGCGCGTGAAGGGCAAGTACTTGTACTTGATCATGTGCTTGATCTGGCGCTTCATCGTTATGCAGAACAGCGTGATGAAGTACATGACCAGGATGGGCCAGAATACTGGCACGTTGAAGAAGTCGAAGAACGTGCAGATCACTCCGATGAGGGTGCTCTTCGTCACCGACAGCCAGAACTTGAACTCGGGCAGGCGCCGGATGAAGGGTCTGAACTCCTCATTGCTGCGCGTTGGCAGGTTGGGGCCCTCATCCTCGTCGTCCTGCGAATACGGATCGAACTCCGGGTCGATTTTTGGTGTGAGAAAGGCAATGAACAGGTTCAAATGGTATATGCCCAGCGCATAGCACACAATATACCAGCCCTGGTAAACGAAAATGCGTAGAACGAAGAGCAGGAGCAGGAAGCCGGCGAATACCCAGCGCATCCGTGTGTGCGGTGTGCTCCGGTCCAAGGTGGATTGGTAGGTCTGCAAACCAAAGGGCAAATCTTTAGTCGGAGAATCGCATTTTTTATATTTTCAATAGGGATCTTACCTGTGAGAGGCGCTGAAAGAACTTCTTGACGCCGCCTCCGCCGGCGGCGCTGCTGTCCTCGTTCATCATGGTCGTTCTGCGCTAGCCTCTCATCAATCTCCGGCCCTCGCCTAGTTTGTTGACTTTGACGTCGCCGCTGCTCCCGCTGCACACGTGTATCGATTCAGTATTGGGCCTCAGGTAGAGGGCAGGGCGGGACAGCGAGAAGCGGCTAACAAAACACAAGACAGGCAAACTAGCAACAATCGCTAATTATTCTCTAATTCATATTCGTCGCCTTCGTCTTCTCTTTCTTCTTCTTCTACCTCCTTGTCGTACGAGTTTGGCGATTGTCAGTGTGTTGAGATAACTTATTCGCAGCGCCTGCTTGCCGATGCTGGAGGATTCGTGACGAACGGAGGCTGATCTGGGAGCAATATTATGCGGCAACTAATTTAATTACACTAGAGATTTGTCGGCAATTTATTGTTCTTTTTTCACACACAGACTTCACCACGTCATTATGTGTCAAATCAAATACGCTCTCTCAGCTCCAGTGTGGCGAATTTGCCTTTTTTCCCTTATTAATATCTGGCTTTTTTCGAGCCAAGAAAAAAGGCAATATACTAAAAAAACGGGATCTTCAGGTTTTGTATTTTTTGTTTGACTTTTGTTCGTTCAAGGAGACAGGAAATTTGTTGATTACATTATACAAATTTTTTGAACACATTTCTCCCTCCTATTTCTTAAGAAACTCAATCTAGCTATTTTTTTAAACAAACTATTGACAGCACTGCTCTCTCCGAGGCTGTCAGTGTTAGGCAGCTGTCACTACAGTGCTGCCACCCAGTTTTTTTTTAGTTTTACAAAATTAAATTAAATATATTATACTTATGTATAATATTTTGACCAACCATGTCTTCTAGAAAAATGTCATATATTTTTAATTTTATAAGTTTCAAAAATAATTATTTTATTATTTTTAATTTTATACTTAATTTGATTTTTTACCCATGAGAGAAAAGTTTTTTTTAAATTAAAATTAATGGATTTCTAGCTTAGTTAAGATATTTAAAGAATATTTATTTTTTTGGTGGTATATTAGAGTCAAGAAACGCATAATTGTAAAATGTAATATTTTGATTCTCTTAAAATTTTAATCAATAAAATATATAATATTGGAAAAACTACAAAAAATAAATTTGGTCAACTTATCCAAACTTTAACATTTTTAAAAGCTTAACATTAAAAAAAAAATCGTTTTTTTAAATTAAAACTGGGTTTTCACCTAAAAATTATATTTCAAATAAATTTTAATTTTAAAAGTAAATTATTAAAATTTAAAAAAGTATTTCAACAATTTTAATGAAAAGATAATTAATATTCAATAAGCAGATTTCTTAACCTTATAAAGACTAAGAACCGCTTTCCGAATTTAAATTAATTCATTTTTAAATTTGGGCCCCTGATCAAATTGGAAGCTGCATGAGTATACATACTTCGGCTTCCAGAAGTTTCTAATTTCTAAATTTAAATGTTCTACCGCTGGACAAGGGTACTATATAAGCAAAGCAATAAAATACAAAGGATTTCTATAAATCAACTTAAATTTCTATGTATTTACACTTTTAAAGTGTGCCCATAAATGGTATTCCCAACAATTGTTTAAGTTTATTTTTTTATTTTTATCAATGTTTTTTTTTTTATTTTTGTTACATGGAAATTGTACCTATATTTAACAATTCCCGCGATACTTTTTGTTGACAAGACTTAAAAAACGTAATTGAAAACATGCTACATATTAGGTTTCTTTCTCCTACTCGTTCTACTCTGTCGAATCTTCCTGCTCCTCTTGCTCTTCCCGAGAGTCTTCCAGTGCCCTGGCGCGTTCGATGCAGTCATTGGCCTTGGCCAGGAACAACGACGCAATCTCCTCCTTTGCGAACCGACAGGCTAGCTTCTCAACAGCGCCACCGGTGTTGATCTTGCCCTCCGCATCTGCCGCAAAGTTGTGGCCTGCCCACAGAAAGCTCTTTTTCTGGCCTCCCATATATTCGAAATGTATGGATCCGGTGATCTTCATGTTGAGCAGCAGCTTGTGGACCTGCTCCTGACGCAGGACCAACCGGAACGTCTGCATCTCTGGATGCTCCAGCACTTTCAGTTCGCCGCAGCCTGTAGAGAAAAAAAAAAAAATTAAAATAAAATGCACTACTGTCCACCTGGTCTACTCACCTCTCTCCTTCCACGCCTTTGCATCGCTGTCGAAGCGAAAGAGCTTCACCCTCTCGCCAAACAACTTAGTCTCGCTCTCTTCTCCAGTGGTAACCACAATCTCATCCGGCAGCTCTATAATCGGGTCGTACTGGGGATCGTAGTTGTCATCATTGTTTGCCTCGCCATCATCGCCGTCGCCGCCATGTGACCCGCTTCTGGCGCTGTCTGACGGCGACTGAAAGTTCTTGAATTCGTTCTGATGCGTCAGATTGTAGAAGCCTCCAGTGGTGGACTTGTTGAAGCCGACGGCAGTGCCCTGGCTTTTGGCCGACAGATCGGCAAAGTCACTGCCAGCCTTTTTACCAAAATCAACAAAAGTTTCGCCCGATTTGTTGCCAAAGTCGGCGAAGGTGGCGTTACCAGTATTTTTGGACAAATCAGTGGCTGCCGAGCCAAAGGACAGCGTTTCCTTCTTTCCTTCCTTGGCATCTCCAGCGGCAAAACCAAAGCCTGGGAACGTTGTACTCGCAGGGGATGGCTTGTCCTCCTTTTCTTTAACCTGCTGGCTCAGGTCTGCAAAAGATGATACTGCTTCCTTTTGTCCAAAGATTGGAGCGTTCGATCCACTTCCAAAAACAAAGCTCGAGGCTAGAGGTTTGCCGCCAAAACCAGAGGAAGTTCCGCCAAAAATTGAGTTGGTCAACGGTGCTGCTGGCTGCTGCTGCGGTGACTCAGTCTTGGCACCCCCAAAGATGGACTTGGACTCGTCTTTCGGCTGCTGCTGCTGTCCACCACCGAAAATCGAATTGGCGGAATCCCATCCCGAACTCTGATCCGTATTGTTGGTGCTGCCAAAAATGGAGTTCAGGACATTGCCCTTAGGCTGGAGGTTGCCACCAAAGAGGGGTGCTGCGGCTGGTTTTTCTGGGTAAAGATACAGGATAAAAAAAAAGAACAAAACAAAACTCAAAAGTGCAACTCACCCGCGTTTCCGAATAGAAAAGCTGGACTAATGGGCGCCTTGTTTTCCCCGGAAACTGATAGATTACCAAAGGCTGAAAAGGACGAGTTGGTGGCACCCAGTGAACTGGCCTTGAATATTGAGGCCGTTGTCTTGGGAAGCTGAAGGGCTGGTAAAAACATGGGCAAGGGAGGGCTCACATCATCTGTCTGACCACCAACATGTGAGGATGAGCTTCCAAACACAAATTTATCCGGAGAGCAGCCACGACAACCGGGGCAGTTGCTTGTCTCTTGATTCTGATCCTTATCCGTCTCGCTAATGAGCGTCGTGGAAGTAGTGTCTCCATTATCTTTGATCGCTTCGGCAGTTCCATTGAGCGCATTCTTCACGGCCTTGCTAAACTCCTCTGCCACATCGTGGTTCTTAAAGCGGAGCGTGAACCTCTCCAGGACACTCTCGCCCTCGCTGAAATCATGGGCGGCAAAAAGCAAGGACTTTTCGTCCTTCGGCTTATACACCACCTCGTTGTTAAGCACATGATTGAGACAGATCTTGAACACTTGCTCCCGGCGCATGACCACACGCAGCTTCTTTGTCTGAATGTGACGCAGGATCTTGACATCGCCCAGGCCTCTCTCCTTCCATTCGCCTTCTGTAAGGCGATATAGCTTGGCGCGGTGCACATACAGCAGCTCCTCGTTCTCCTCGCCCGTCTTCACATCGATCTGTAACTCAAAGTTGGTTAATCAAAGGATAAGCACTCAACTGAGATCGTCTTACCTTGTCGGGCAATGGAATCACTGGCGCAAAGTAGGCATTGTTCTCTTCCTCCTCGTGATAACCATCGTTGTTGTCCTCGCCATCGGCTGCCGCAGGACTCTTTGGCTGCTGTTGGTTAGATGGTTTCGGCATCGAGAAGCTAAATCCTCCGCCGCTGGAACCAAGTGAAGCTGCTGGAGCTACCACCGATGGAGCTTGAAAGTTGAAGGTGGAGGATCCAAATACACTGCTCTTGGACGCCGGATCCGCTGGTTTGGCTGCGAAACCAAAATTGAACTGGGTAGAGGCAGGCAGAGTGAGCCCCGAGCCCAGGGCATTCTCCTTCTTTGGCACTGTGTCATCCTTGGGTGTCTCGCAGGCGCTGCAGTACAGCGATTCACCGGGATTGCTCACATAGCAAGCGCTGCAGGACCAGCTGCCCGCTTTGGGCTTGAATGCATCTCCAAAACCGGATGTGGTTGGGGTCTTTCCAACAGCTGCCGCTTGCAACGATGGGGCTGCAGCAGGAGCAGAATTTGTGGCTGTCACAGGAGCAGCTGGTTTCTCCTTGGGCGCCCCAAAGCTGAATCCTCCCGAGACGGGCAGAGTAGCAGGTGCAAATCCAAATGAAAATTTGCCGGCTGAGCTGCTGGTGGACAAATTCAATGCATCGCCTTGATCCAAGCCTGGTTGCTTCGGTGGCACGGTGTCATCCTTGGGCTCCTGGCAGGCCAGACAATACAACTGCTCCTGGCCATTGCTAGTGTAGCAGGCCTTGCAGCTCCAACTGCCCGCTTTGGGCTTGAAGGCATCCCCAAAGCCCTTGGTGGGTTTTTCCGGTTCCTTTTCTGCTGCCTGCTTTTCCGACTTGGGCCCTTTGCCCATGCCCTCTTGGGCTTTTTTCACCGCATCTAGAAACTCCTGGCAGGTTTCAGGCGTCTTAAAACGCAGGCACAGCAAAGCATTGGTTAGCTCTTCGTCGGCATAATCCATCGATGCCCAGGTAACGGCCGACTTTTGGTTTAGGGCGAACGTAAACTTTGTCTCCAGCGTCAAACGCTGGTTGCAGCACAGCTTGAGAACCTTGTCGCGACGCATCAGCAGACGCACCTGGTCGGGATTGGTGCGGTCGCGCAGCACCTTCATATCGCCCAGACCTCGTTCCTTCCACTCGTTCGACTCCTTGACGTAGCGCAGCAACTTGGCCCTGTGCTCGAACAGCACTTCCTCGTTCTCCTCTCCCGTGACCACTTCCACCAATTCCGGCAGGGCAATGACTGGTTCAAAATGGGCCGTGGGCTCATACTCCTCCTCGGCATCAGAGGTATTTGCCTTTTCGGGCGTGGCATTTTGCAGGGTGTTGTCCTTGATCAAGGCCGTGGTGAAGAGAGTACTGTTGGTGCCGGAAGTATTGGAAAAGGATAAATTTCCGAAGGGAGAGGCCTTATTTTCAGTGCCCAATCCCGAAAAGCTAAAGTTGGCGAACGGTGAAGGAGCCGCAGGTGTGTTGGCTGGTGGCGCACTAACCGATGAGGCACTACCAAACAGTGACTTGGCCAGGAAGGGTTCCGTTGCTGGCTTGGATTTCGCCTGCTCTGCGGGCTTGTTAAATACTGGATTTGCGGCTGCCGGTGTGCTGGTCACAAAGCTTTTGGCCAGACTGAATGGAGCCGGAGCTGGAGCGGGAGCTACACTTGGTTCTTGGCTGGCCTTGGCTGGCAACTTTACCTTGCTTTCATCGGTCGCATTGACAAAGGCCACCCGGAACTCCTCGGCTGTTTCTGGTGCCTTGAATCGGACCAGGAACTTCTCCAGCGTTAGCTGCTCATCCGCAAAATCATTGGCTGCCCACAAGAACGACTTCTTGTCCTTGTCCTGGCTGGGTGTGGACAGGGTCATGTCCGCGGTGATTGTGTGATTGGCGCAAACCTTGTGGGTTTGATCGCGACGCATAAGGACGCGTGAGACCCCAGTGGCTTTATCGCGCAGGATCTTTATTAGGCCAGTGCCACGCTCCTTCCACTCCTTGTCCACATAGCGGAAGAGCTTGGCTCGGTAGCTAAACTTGATCTCCTCATTCTCCTCTCCAGTGCGCACTTCTATCTCATCAGGAAGTGGGATAATGGCCTTAAAGTCGGGTCGCGGATCATAGTCTTCGTTTAGGGAGGAGTTACCCTCTGCCCCAGCACTCTTGTTGAGATCACTGGCTCCGCTCTTGTTAAGCTCCATTGCCGCCGCCTGTTCAAGCTCTTGCTCCTTCTGCTTCTCGGCTGCTGCCCTGGCCACTTGCGTCTTGAAGGAGAACGGACTTTCGGCGGCGGTATTGCCGATATTAAAGTTAAACACTCCCGAGGCGGGCAGAGTAGGTTGTAGCGGCTGTGACTGTACGTGCGGCTGTTGCTGGGTTTCAGTCGTTGGTTGTACCAGGCTGGGCTTGATATGCTGCGGCGGAATGGTCACACTAAGAGTGGGCTGGACACCACTGCCAACCGTTGGCTTGGGCAACGGATCTGAGCTGGTGATCACCACATTGGCCGGCGGCTCCTTTTCCACGGGCTGATTGTTCAATGCACGGTTAAAGAGCGCCGGAACGCTGGCCGGAGCTGGAACTGAGGCTGGCTGAGGCGCCACTTGGGGTAATTTAATAGGAGCAGGAACAGAAGGAGCCACCAAATTGACTGGAGCTGGAGCAGGCACGGAAGCAGCAGCAGCAGCAGTAGTAGGCGCTGGAGCTGCTGCTGCTGGAGCTACTGCCAAAGGTTTGGTCTGAGGCAGTTGAATTCCTGACACGCCAAAGGCTGGTGGTGCTGGTGAGTTGAAGAATCCGGGAGTGGGCAGAGCCGGCGGCTTAGCTTCCGCCAAGTTAAGAGGAGCTGGGGCGGCAGCCTGATGTGCTGGCGGCTGAGGTGGTGGCGGTATCAGACTTCCGGTTGGTGGCTGGGTAAAGTTACCCATGGGATCCATAAATGGTGGTGCTCCTGCTGACGGTGGCGGAAAGATGCTGGGAAGTCCATAGTTTGGATTACGGGGACCAAACAAATTGGCGGGGGGAATAGCTCCCGGCGGAGGCGCTGGCGGAGTGCGCATAAACTGTGCCTGAGCCTGGGCTGCATAATAGTTGTACATTTGGTTTTGGTTAAACATTGGACTGCCGTATGGGGCCGGCAGGAAGCGATCCTGGGCAGACGGCGTATGGCCCTGGACACCGTTGTAGAAGGCCGGATTTGTAGCACCGTACTGAGGTGGGACCACCTGGTGAACTGCAGCCTGGTGCTGGTGCTGCTGCTGTTGTTGTTGTTGTTGTTCCACCAACGCATCCTCGATAATAAAGAGATCATCCAAACCCAAGGCCGTTGCAGGGTCCACATCGCGTGCTGGCGCATCCAGGTTGCTTGTAATCTTCATTTTCTTGATCATTTCCTCCAGTCCATTGAATCGCTCTGTAAGTGTGGTTATGTCCTGGTGCATGGATGCCATATTATCCGTGACCAGGCAGATCGACTTGCTGATCTGCTTGAGTGTCTGCTCTATCTCTGCACTGGGCTGAGCCACAACCACGGCAGAAGTCACCGCAGAAGCAGCACTCATATCCAGATGATGACGACGCGATCTGTTGGCGGACAAGGAGGCAGCCGCATAAAAGTCATCCTCGGCATCTTCGTATGTTGAGGAGTTGTTGTGCAAATCCGGGGTACCAAAGCTATCATCGCCACCGCCCTTATGCTGGCAACGCCTTAATTCCCTTTGAATTACCGAGCTCAGGGGATGTTTGTTATCATTTCGGAGCAGCTGCTGGGTCTGCTGCAGGCACTCTTGCCTCCGCTCCGAGTAGAGAGTCCGGGAAGCTCGATTTGCCTTGCCGGAATCCTCCAGCAGGCGGTAGGCTTCAGCCTGTAGATATGTCGCCATGGGAAGGTCTAGTCCTCGCACTTCGTCCACAAACTGATCATACTGTCCAGCCTTGAACATCTTTCCGCTGAAATAGGATACAGCGTGCTCGGCCAGCGATTGTAGCTTGCTCCAGGCCGCCGTTGAGCTGGCCGATCCGTACTTAAAGATGCGCACAAAGGGCTCGAACTGATGCTGCTGCTGATGCCGACGCAACATGCTGAATCCCTGGCGGTAAAGAGCATCGATTCGCGACTCCAAAGAGGACCGATCGCCGCGCGATTGCAGAATCTTGCCCAAATGAAAGATGATGATGGCATCTGCCTTTGGTCCATTTACACCGCGCACGGCTTCCAGGCCAAGTTGCAGCTGGGCCCGTTGCTCGCCCCTATTGGCATCTGCGGTCATCTGCTGATTCCTGTGCAGGCGCAGCACGATATCCCACCAGCTGCTCTGCTCCGGTGTTGTCAATTGACTCAAAAGATTGGCATATGGCATCATGTGGGGACGGGCAGCTGCATTGCGGTTGCCAAAGTGCGAGCTGTCGTAGAGATTGCGCAGCAGCTCCAATTTCCGCTGCGTCTGGATAACAGTGGCATACAAGTAGAGGTCTACGTCCAACTGGGAGATGGAGTCGTGGCCGCAGTAGCTCAGGTTCTGCTTCACATCCCGCCGGAACTCTTCGTAGAACAGGACGCGCGGCGCTTCGCCCAGGCTGTCGATATTGGTGCCCAGGGCGAGGTACACATGTTGGGCCAAGGATCGGGGCTGTAGCAGCAGCGCCTGCTGCTCGTACGTCTCAATCTCGGCCAGCGCGGGCCACTCAAAGACGGGCATCTGCAGACGCGGATGACGTACCAGATGCGACGATTGCTCCTTCAGCTTGTGCTCGGCATGGGTAAAGAGCGTCTGGTACAACTGGCTACGCCAATTCTTGTCCATGCATTGCTGGCGGGCGCAGTTGAGCAACTCTTCAGAGTCACTAAACAACCCGGACAGAGGCTGCTGGTTGTTATTCTTCAGATTCTCCTGGTCCGTTCGAGAGCGGTCCAAGCAACCGAGGAGGATACGTCCAAGCTGGGCACAACGGAAGGAGCCCTGTTGGCGCCAGAGCTGCAGTAGCTGCTTCTGCTCAGCATCACAGTGCTTCATCCAGGGATGGACATGCTGCTCTTGGAGTGGATGCACCTGATATCCAAGGAGCAACAGCGGCAGTATGCTGCGCAGCACACCCATCCACTTGTTCTTGTTGCCCAGCAGCTCACGCTTAAAAAGCAGCGCCACCGCATGGAGCAGCAGCTGTCCAGCATAATGATCTACGCAGGATACATGCAATTCCCGCAGCGAAGCATCGCTGGATCGATCTACCACCGTGCTAAACTTGTGCAGATACTGATCGAAACGGAACAACAGGCTGCTGCTCTCTGCCAAAGCATTGCCGGCCTCCAGGCTCAGTTGCACAAGACGATCACAAGTGTGTAGTGCCAATTGCCAGAAACGCCAGTCCTTGGAATTTATCTTGTCCTCCTTCTTTGAGAGCATCACCCAGACGATTCCGTACCATTCACTGGACTGACTGGTGCAGCCATTGGCCTCCAATTCTACTTTGTAAGCGTACTTAAAGGCCTGGTCTAGCTGGTTCTTTTCCACGTAGCTGCGCATGAGACGCACACGCACATTTACATCCTGGGGACGCGCCTGCAACTCCTTGTGCATGATCATCTCAAAGGCATCCTCGTTGTCCCTCACCGAGCTGCCATCTCCAATGTCGCCGTTGCCGTTGCTCTCTGTGAGATTCACCCGCATTCGCAGGGAAACAACTGCTTCGTTGTCGCTCAAGTTCTCGGACGTTGCGAGATCCAGCCAGTATTTGGCACACTCCTTGTTGAAGATGCTCTTCTCATCGATCAGCAGCTGGCAGACTTCTTTGATCACGTCTGCCTGCCGGGGATTCAGCTGAATGCAGCGCTGGTAATGCTGCAAGGCCCTCTGCAGATCCGGGGTTTTTAGCAACTTGTAGCAGTGGGCAATCAGTTTGTGGGGCACAGCCTCATCCTTGGCTCGGAGATAGCTGTTAAGGTATTCAATAGCCTTGGGATACTCTTGTATCTTATAATATAGACGGGCCACCGCCAGACCCTTGATATCGCGCTGTGGATAAAGATTGAAATATGGGATAAGTCAAGAAGTTTAGAAAAATTAAAATTAAATTAAATTAAATAAGAAAGAAGCGCTTTTTAATGCTGATCATTAATATATGGGATTTATATTGGCTTATGCAAATTGCATACTAAATTTAATATTTTAACAATTTAAATTGTTTATAATACCCTGCAAGCAAGAGTATAAAAATGGAATTTGCAATAAATTCATAAAAATCGTATCATAATACAAAGTGCTTAAATCCTGATATCCAGATATTTTGTTTATCTTTAAAACCACTCCATCTAATAACTGATTAAAATCCTTAAAAATACATACACATCTACATAGTAAATATTTGATCACTTAAAACCAGTTTTTAGCCGTTGGTCATAGGCAGTATCTACTGTTGTTGTAAAACAAAGAATACATTCAAATTAGCCGTCTACTAAACCGGCTACATAACCTCACTTTTCTGTTTTGATTTTCCAAGAAAACTACACAAAACCTTGAGACACTCGGGGACAGATGTGTGCGTGCATTATTTTCTGGCACAAATCAACAATATGCATGGACTTTAGAAAAGCGCGCAATTTTATATTTCGAGTACACACACGCCACTCAAGTGACGCCGACTCAACCACGCACACACGCGCACAAACGGGCGCCGCACGCATACCAAGGCGCGCTGTCAATGGCGGCGCCGTTGATTTCGCAACTGCATTTTTGGAAATTCCGATGCAGACACCTTACCTGGTTCCCAGGCGGTATATTGCCCAAAATCTTGTGGACATGCTCGTCCACTTGCTTGCGCGTGGTGAACATGTTTCTTCTGTGTTTTGTACGCTTTCAGCTTTTGAAATTGGTTTTCTCCTCTCAAAAATGTGCTTGCACTCCGTCTGGTCTCGTCATCCGATCGACGCGGATTTCTCGCACGGTAAGGGGCCAAGACCAGGAACGCAATCAATTCTGCCTTGGCACACACAATTGCAGGACGTCGCAAGGCCACTCGGTAGAAATCAAATCGTATATTTGGTTAAAGGCCGCTTACAAAATTCGCGCACCAACAAAAATCCGCAATACCGGGAACCGAGAATTTTTAGTGTGACCTACTTTGGATTCTAGACAGTGGGACCGCGGTATTGGCGAATCAAAAATCTAAAAATACCCACTTCAGTTTAAAAAAAAGTGGATAATTTTGCTAAAAAAAACACTCATAATAAAAGGTGAATTGTTTAAGTACTGAAAACATTGACGTAAACTGACCCAGCTTCTGATGAACGGAAACGATAAACAGAGTGAACAATTACAATAAAATGGCGAGAACATTATGGGTAACTGTTATACAAATCAGGGTGGGAAACTAGGCTCAACATATATTATTAAAATTCTGTGTTGGAAAGTGTACCAAATAGAGTTGCCACATCTCGAGCCGCATGGCCTTATTTAGTAAATTTCTGCCCAAGTTAAGTTGGCTGCGATTTACCCCACTTCCTTTTCCGTGTTAGCTGTGAAAGAAAAAACATGCCGGTGGGTGCCAAATTGCGTTAAAATTCATTTAAAACACAGAAAAATCTCACGAAACTGAACCAAAACCGGGCAGGACCCACCGCCAAAGGGTCTAGTGTAAATGGAGCGAGTGTTGGCTGATTAAAGGGCCTGTAGAGGCCTCAAACAGTTGCCACAGACGGCGGGGGCAGCTTCTATGAGTGTGTGTGGTGCGGCGGCCACGCATGGCGTGCGCCTGTGAAATTGCAAACAGTTGTGAAATCCAAGCTTGCTGATTTATTCTAATGGCTTAAGCCAGGAATTGAATGGAATGCCAAACGGAATTCGCGGAAGTTATCATACATAACCTAGAATCGTGAATTTGGCGAACTTCTTGTCTGTTGTTGTTGCCTGACTTAGTCGCGATTTGTTGATACACGGAGCAAAATGGTCCACCCATTTTCATTGTGGTTCTGCAATTATAATGTGCAATTTCATTTATCACTCGGAATAAAAGGAAGCAAATTATTTTAGAGATTGCTTTCTATAGAGCATCCTTAGTCTGTTCCTGAACTAAGTTCCTTATTATTTATATGGCAATAACAATACTAACTACAATTATTTTGTTATTTCTTGCAGCTAGCAAAAGATCTTCTGCACCCTCTGCCCGCTGAGGAGAAGCGCAAGCACAAGCTGAAGCGCCTGGTCCAGCACCCTAACTCGTACTTCATGGACGTCAAGTGCCCCGGCTGCTACAGGATCACCACCGTCTTCAGCCACGCCCAGGGCGTTGTGGTCTGCGCTGGATGCGCAACCATTCTGTGCCAGCCCACTGGAGGACGCGCTAAGCTGACAGAAGGTAAATTTCCAAACCCCATACTCAACCGGAATCTCTGTTCTAATGCAGCTTTTATTTGTGTCCTTACAGGCTGCTCTTTCCGCAGGAAGCCACAGTAAAATGGGACTCGCGATGAACCACAAATTATTAATTTTTTAATAAAATCTATAAAACGTAAAGAAACCACAGAACCGATCCGAAAGAAAGCCTGTTGTAATTCAATTGCTGCGGTCCTTTGGTTCAATGTGCTTTGTGAATTAAAGAATTAACGATCTTGTGGTTGGCTACGTGAAAAAAACAGTTCTTGTCGTATTTGTTTATAGTTGAGTGGATGTTGATGATGATTGCCAGCTGCGATTGTGTTCCTTGATCAGTTGGCTTTTTAAATGACCAGCAACTCTTTAACCATTGTGGAAGGAGGAAACTCTTGCGTGCGAGAAGGATTCATTCACGGTTTTCGTAGTTAATTTCCCAACCAAGTTATGCTGCAAAACTTCAGGAATTTTTCACTAGTTATGCTTAGACCTAACAATTAATTGACTTCACAATAATAAAGAATGTTTCATAGGCTTTAAAAATGAATCATTTGTCAAATCCTCTATCGCCTTCGATTGAGTGTCCTGTTTTCGGGGAACGAGACTTAAGCGATGTTCATCAAAGAAACTAAAGAAACTCTTTTAGGGTCTAAATTAATTTAAACAGGTTTCCTCTGTAATACCTTCCACTGATAATTATATTCAAGGTTTTGATCTTTGACAAGAATGAACTTAAACAAAACAGTTCGCCAAATTATCAAAATTTGTTAATGATACACGGTTAGAATATATACTGGTCAAATTCCAGGCTCAGAAACAAGGGAATTTATTCAAAAAGCTTCAATCTTTCTATAAAGTATTTAAAAAGGCGGAATTACCAAATTGTTTCGCTATAAGTGTATCAGTTTTAGTTTTTCAAAAAATCCCGCGAAAAGTGCAGTGTGCCTAAAACAACATTAACGGGATAAAGAAGAAGAAGAAATGCTCATGACATTGGTAACGTTGCCAGATCAACCGTGCAAGAGCGACCAGCGTTGCCAGACTTTTCAGTCTGAGCGCCGAAAAATGCAGTGTGACCATCACTATCTTGAAACGCGGAAAATCTACTAGGAATACTACAATAGGGCGCCAAGTTTAAAAAGGTTGAGCATTTATTATTGTTGGAATTTGTTGCTTTTTCAAAGATTGCGTGCCCGAGGAATGGCTTGAGGATATTCCCTGTGAAATAATACAATAATTAAAACGAGTAATTAATATGAATATTGTATATATATTCAAAAAAAGAACTTACCTTTGTGGCGATCGCTTTAAAAACAGTTAGCTGTTCTTATACAAATTGGAAAGCTATATTGTAAATATATAATACATAGGGTCGTACCCTATATCGCTAAATAAATCACTGTACAGTCTATTTTTTTAAATTTAAAGAGTCCCCTAAATATATGTCTACGATATATACGTAAGGATCGATAAGTTTGTCTTACACCCATCTTCAGCTTTTAAAGCCTAAAAAAAAGGCTTGGATCGTTACATTACGGTCATACTGTTTCCCCCTTCCCCCTTGACTCGCCAGACTGCGTGGCACCATTTTTCGAACGGTAAAAAGAACAGTTTCAGACAGACGCGGCGGCGACAATTGTAATTTCGAGTGCCAAAAATAAAACAAGAAATGTTTAATCCACGTTGTTCGGGTGACAACGGGTCCACGGATGATCATCAGTTGGACAACAATTTGGTGGACCTGCAGGAGCAGCTCTGCTGCATGATGGAATCCCACGAGATCGATCCGCAGACGCCGCCAGAAGAGTCCCCGGGCTTTTCCGCCAACAATGTTCTTTCTGAGCTACAGCGTTCGTTCGGGGTGCTCCAGTTGGATAACAATGCGCCGACCTTGGAATTCCACGGCTTGGGTTGCCCGTTGCAAGAGAACCTGCAGCACAAACCGAAGCGATCGCGCAGACATCGCGGCGGCCAGCGATCTGCGTGGGGTGCCCCGGAAAAGAAGCAGAAGACAACGAGCAACGGGCAAAACAACCCGCTGGTCTCTGAGCAGAAGCAAGTGCAGTTGCAGAAAGAAAATATATGGAATAAGTGCATGATCGATCCTGCTCAAATTCAAATGACGCCCTTTATCAGTGTGGAGAAGCTGCGATCAATTGGTTTGCATGGAGACTGGTGAGTTATCTGTTAAAACATATGTATGTACATACATACATACAAATGTATGCTTAATGAAGACAAATGTTGCTGTAAACATGTTGCGAAACACCCAATCAAAGCCAATGTTGCTTTGGACATGTTGAGCAACACCCATTGGTGTTGCTAACGGAAATGTAGATTTTGTGGAAGAAAACACAGAACACCAATTTTAACGATGTTTCACTATTGAGTTAATTGTGCTTAGCTGTGGGTATTTAATAATGTTCCGTTATTTTTTTAATAATTCGCAGCCTGGAGCACAATGCAATGCTGCGGATAATGGATCTGTTTAGGTCCGTGCATGATCATATAGCGGCCGACTTGAGCTGCTCGCGCCAAAATTCGATGCCATCGGATTACTTGTTTGACATGCCTGTAAGGACGGGAATGCCCCGCAGTCTGAATGTGCGCTACCAGCTGCAGGTACTGTGCACCAAAGTGGAGCGTTTCCTGACTGTCCAGCGACGCATCTTGGAATCGAATCGGCACTTTGACTACGAGAAGTACACCGAGTGCGACAAGCTGCTCAACGGATCGAATGCCTGTCTGAAGTCCTTCAAGCAGTACATGACCACCGAAATGCGTCATAATCGTGGAAACTTTGTAAATCCTTTGGCCAAATGTAGGTTTCCCTTAGCTGTTGCTCCCCCTTGATATTCGATTTGATCATTTTTGCTTCATTCCAGACAATGCCCATCGCTTAGAGAATTTATTGGGGAGTCTGCGCGAATGGCTAAAGGCGTCGCATTTGACAATTCACGTTTTTAACTGGGAAATGGATCTGGAGCATCGTTATTCGTCGGCCATGATTCAAAGCCATAATGCCCTGAATGCACGCGCCATGCAACTAGCTGCTGCGGAGCAGCATGCGGCTCAGCCAGTATTCCTCAGCCCAGAGGAGCAACTCATTAGCAAGCGCTATCAGCTGGAGAATGTCGTGCAGTGTGCCGCCGAGCATGAGGATTACCTGTCTGCTCTGCTCGCCCATCCGGAGGCGTACTTCCCGTCGAATATTGTGGCCATGTGTGAGCCACCGTCGGTGGGAACTGAAGCAGCTGGCACTCTTGGGGCAGGCATGAAGGAGGAACCAATTAACTGGATGGTGGATGGCGATATTTTGGAGGTGCCGCCATCTTCGCCGCCAAAACAAACCGAACGCAAGTGTCGTCCCATACGTTTCAGATGCTGAAATGGATCAGAATGTTGCTCCAAGCGGCCAATAACAATGAAGTATTACTTATTCTGACTAAATTACAAGACTTACAAGACTCTACAAATAAGAAATCCTATGTTGGCGACGAATATCCATTATGTGTATGTACATGTATTCCTCCAAGTCAAAACAGAAGTTTATTATCATTTTAATTTGCTAGACTATTAAGATGAATGCCTACAGTGCCTGTTTTTATGTTGTTATTAATATATAATTTGTATAAGAGGAACATTCAAATAAATATCCACAAGGTTAAATGTTTTTTGTACTGTATTTCCAAGGTTTATAGCACGAACAGCTGCTCCAGCGGCACCTTGCCAAAGATCCTGCCAAGCACTGATTTGGTGATCAGCCCGAAGGCCTCTCCAATGCTCGGCCTCAGTTCGCTGAAGATCTCTTTCCAGTTCTCGTTGATGAGGACATGCATGTTGTCGCTCAGCTCCTTTTGGCCGTTGAAGAGACCCTCCAGATGGTAGGTCACATGGGAGGGATCGATATCCACAATGGCGCTTACGACCTCGCCAAAGGTCTGGTGCTCGCCCTTGGAAACGGTCTTGAACTTGATCTGGGCCCGAATCTTGCAGTGCTCTGGGGTTTAAATGGACACAGTTAAGATTGGTAAAGTGGTCAAGTAGCAGCTTGAAAAACTTACTGAGTCGGATCTGGGCCTTGCCCTTGCCTACAATGGGCAGGATTAGTACTCGGCCGTCAACGGCGTAGGGTCCTTTGACGATAATTTCGGGCACATCCATTATCAGCTCAACGTTACGGCTCAGGTCGTGCGTGAAGCCACTGATTAACAAAAAAGGATTACATATTTTAACAAAGAAAGAAATTATAAATAAATCTGAGTGGATATAGAGCGGTTTTATTTCTATGTCTTACCTCACTTGCTTGGCATTTCCCAGATGGAGGCCCAGAATATCCACCTCGTGGAAGCTCAGATCAATGTTAACCGGACTGTTGGGATTACGTCCGATTTTGAACTTGGTTACATGCAGTGGATCCAGTGGGCCCAGGCCCAGATCTTTAATGCCGGTCTCAGCAAAGTTCTTCAGCACATAGTTGACACCGTTCTTCACGCAGTTCTGGTCCTTGATCTCACATCTTTGGATACCCGAGGCTGCAGTTGAGTAAATTGAAATTCAAAAAAAGTTCTTGAGCCAAAAAAGGGTTGAGACTCACGTAAATCGGAGGCGTGTCCCTTGACAGACACCGAAGCACAGCCGAGCAGAAGCAGCAGGACGAGGGGCAGCTCCATAATTGATGCGGACGAAACACAATTGAATACTGATACACTTAGTCGCGGTTGATACCACTTATATAGTCACTTAAGTCAATTGAAAAATTCGGGTGTGAACTCAAATTGTAACATGTTTTTGTTGTTGTTAATTTTGCTGCTGGTGTAAACCGCTTTTTTGCCTTTTTGCGTCTCAGGTTGACAGGGAATGTGACTTTAGACCGTCACCAGCTACCACAAGTGCCCGGCTGAGTCAGTTAAATGGATTATAATAAACCAAACCGGCAGGCGGGCAGGCAGCCGAAGTGTGCTGTTATTGCCGGCAAATTTATTTTATGACTCCCTTTAATGAACCTCCGATTTGAACTTGAACCCGTTGGGTTGCCAGTCGCACTTGCAAGCCATTGACACCGGCCATCCAATCGCATCCATTTCATTTCAACTTGATTCAGTCCCATCTCTCCTAATCACGTTTTGCATGTAATTCGTTCAATATATGCAAATTGGCCTGGCCTTCCAAAAATCGGTCATTAATTCCACATCGGATTCCTTTGACATATTTAAATGGCGCCTAATTAATGGCTGAGTAACAGTTTGTTTATCCCAAGGGGTTAAGCTAGAGGAGGGTTAATATGTATCTTACATATTTTTCGTTGAGTTTTGAGCTTGTGATGTAATAGATATTTAATAGGGGTTTATTTTATAAACTCTCACGACGCATACTTTCAGGCGGAATTGGAGTTAGTCTATCTCTCCCTGAAATAATTTAATTAAGGAAACCCACTTGTTATATCTCTAACTACATTTTAATTTCTACAAGTTCAACTTTGCTCTATGCAATTTTTGGTTTGTTTGCGTTAAAGTTCGTTAAGTTTATTGTCACTTCATTTAAGTTAAAGATCTAGATAATGGTTTATATGGTTGGATTATGGATTCTGGTGTAGTTTGTTATGGCTACAATAATTCCACAAATTTAATGGATCGTGTTAATGGGTCTCATTAAAACTAATGATAATTGCCGGTTTCAGAGGTTATCTTTTGACTAGTTATATCTTTAAGTCATATCAGTACCCACTGCCTGGCATAACCTGAGTTAAGTCAAGGTATACTAACTATGTATAAATAAATAACTATTCCTCCATAAACAATTTGGCATACGGCCGGTGGGCAAAGACGCCTTTGAGCAGGTCAAGGAACAACTCGCTGAAGGCCCGATCTGTAGACTGGCTCGTTTCCTGATAAATTGCATCCGAGTTCTCGTTCAGAAAGGCGTTCATGTTGTCACCCAAAGCCTTGTCTCCGTTAAAAAGGTTAGTAAATAGGTAGGAAGTGGATGCCGGTTTTAAAGTCAACTTCAAATCGGTGACGTCCAAGTAAGTCTCACCATCCTTCTCGAGTGGCTGACCCGAAAATCGAATGATCATCTTAATATTACCTTAAAATATTTTAAGGAAAGGTATAGTCAGTTTATTTGGCAGATATCAGCTTGGGTTACTTACTCATTGACATGTTACTGACTCCGGATCCACTGATAGGCAGTATAAGCACCTTGCCCTGGATGTTGTAGGGACCCACGAGGGAGTATGACTTTGCGAGGACCTTTAGTTCATGCTGCTCTGTGAGATTTTTGCCAAATCCTCTAAAAAATAATTTAATATAATATAAAATAATAATAAAGGTAATATTATTGAAACAAATACGTATAATAACTTACTTAACGGCCACAACTCTTTGATCCTTGATCCCATACAGCATATTGTCCGTGAAAGTTAGCTTTATCCCGACAGCACTATTGCCCGCTTGGTTAATGACCATCTTGTCCACCTTCAAAGGATCCAACCGCCACAAATTCAAGCTGGGATCCTCCTTTCCCGACCTCTTGCTGAACAAGGCATTGACGAAATTGGCTATGCACTTGCCATCGCCATATTTGCAGGGCACAGGATCGTCAGCTGCGGGGAATAGTGTAGGAATTACTTGTAGTGCGAAGATATTAGGAGGAGGTAATTATTTCATTATTTGACCACTATTTTAGTTATTTTTTAAGTCACTTTATATCCTTTTAGATCTTACGAAACACGGCCTGCGCAGAGGCGATAAGGCAAAAAAGGATTGAAATGGCAATTCCGGGCATGTTAACGCGGCTTAAAACTTTGCGAAACTAACTTGCGGCCCAGAGTTTCGTCTTTTATTTATACATAGTAGCACTTTAATGGCCCGACTTATTTGTTCTCGTTACTTTTCACTTTTAAAGAGAGAAACTAGTTTGTGTTGCATCACATCTAGCCGCAATTTTGATCAAAAGTCTAACTTACATTGTATATATATGTATGCATATGTAATGTTTATAAGTTGTATTTAGTTTACTTGACCAGAACAATCCATGTCAATGAAAATTACAAAGCACTATTTAGGTCACAATTATTCAGGAATTCCGGTCACGGGTACTAATACTTACAAGCGTGTGTTGTAATCTTGTATTTGTTTATTTTATTAAGTAATACCAAGGTGCAATTAATTGAATAAATGCTGAGATTAAAGTATATTAGGTTGAGATACATTTGTAGGTGCTAGTATAGTGTTTAGACTATAATAATTATAAAACTTTAATGGCTTGAATAAGTGGATCTCATTTAAAGGTCATATTAATAAGCGTTGACTGGGTTAAGCGGCGATTAACTATATAGTTTATATATATATATATTCCTATTCCTCCTGAAACAACTTGGCATACGGCCTATGGGCAAAGACACCTTTAATTAGGCCAAAAAACAACTCGTGAAAAGCCCGATCCAAGGCTGCTCTCGTCTCCTGGTAAATGACCTCCGAGTTCTCGTTCAGGAAGGCGTTCATGTTGTCACCCAGGGCCTTATCTCCGTTAAAAAGATTGGTAAATAGAAAGGAAATGGATCCCGCCTTCATATTCAACTTCAAATCAGTGACGTCCAAGTACGTCTCCCCATCCTTTTGGAGTGGCTGACCAGACAACCTGATGACCGACTTGGTGTTACCTTCAAAATATGTTGTTAATCAGTTTAACTTTTAAGAATCATTTGGTGTTACGTACTCATCGAAATGTTACTGTTGCCAGATCCACTGATGGGGAGTATAAGAACTTTGCCATTGATTTTGTAGGGACCCACGAGGGAAAGTGTCTTCACGACCATCTTTAGAACATGTGGTTCTGTGAGATTTTTACCAAATCCTCTGAAATGTTTAAATTAATGTTTATTAATTGGAAATTGGGAGGGAAATATCCTAAGTGCATCTAAATACTTTTAAAAACTTACTTAACACCTACGACTCGTATATCCTTGATTCCGTATAGCAAATTATCAGTAAAATTTAGTGTTATGCCAACACCACTGTCGCTTGGCTGCTCAATAACCATCCTGTGCACTTTCATAGGATCCAACCGGCTCAAATTCAAGCTCGGATCCGCCTCACCGGACCTTTTGCTGAACAGGGAGTTGACGAATTTAGCTATGCATTTGCCATCGCCATACTTGCAGGGCACAGGATCTTCAGCTGAGGGGGATTGAATGAGAAGTTATATTTAATTTGTATCCTTTTTGACTGAATCTTACGAAAAACGGCCTGCGCTGCGACGATGAGGCTAAGAAGGATTACTGTAAAGGCGACTCCGGACATGATTAAGCGGCTATAACTTGGAGACACTAACTTCCGATGCAGCGTTTCATCGCTTATTTATAGTCGCCTTTATTTTTATTTGCATTAATTGTTCTCGTAACAAAATTACAACATTCAGCCAATAAATTTAATTATTAGGTGTATAGGTTTTTACATTAATATATATATTATTTAATTCAAATTCAATCAACCTTATCAACCTAATATTTATTAATGTATATATCGTTCATTAAATTAGATAATATTGTTATGTAAAGCAATTATGCAAATGCAAGGGAAATAATAGACTAAATGCTGTCTCTTAATATAGTTTTATTAGTTCTAACCTCGTAACCTCACATATGTATTAATTTGTAGTGATATCTCTATAATTCTGCTGGAGAAAATTTAATTGTTAACTAACTCGAACAACATACATATTTCACACCGCACGGGCTAGTAAGTTCCAAATAAAACCAAATATTAAAGCCGAAGTTTGAAAAACAACAAAGTCATCGTGAAATGTCAATTTAAAGAGACGAAATAAAGACGTTGAAAGCAGAGCAAAACAGGTCCCTTGACTTCAGGTAACTTTAATGGCCAAAACAACGCCCCGTTTTACAGCCCAGCCCCCGTGGAGAACAAAAGCAACTAGTTTTTGTTGGCCCCTCGCTGCAGTTGATTGACTTGTGGAAGATTTTAATGCAATTTCCAAGGTCAACAAGGTTTACCGTTTGGTACTCTTGAACTTTTCAGGTGAGGGACATAAGATGAGGCCCACAGCCGTGGTCACAGTAATAGCTTCTAAACTCAATTTTATTATCTGTGGGTATTTGTTTATTCAAGAAGTTCTAAATAAATGAGAATATATCAGAAACGTTTAAATAAATTTAACAAAAATACAGAATAAAAATCAATTAAACTTATTCTTTCTAACTTTTAGAGAAAGGCTTAGAGTGCAGGTATAAAGTAAGCTCAAATATTCATATTATTTTCGATTAATGAATTTTATTTCCACTTAGATCAATCAAACTAAAATTTTATATATAGTTAATACTATTCAATAGTTATTTCCCATTTTGCGTGTGTCATGCAAATGGCCAATAAAACGGGCCGATCACGTGAGCTGCTTGCCAATCGATTGTTTGCCAAAAATCGTATGCGACAGTTGTGCGGAAATGGTGACAAGATCTACGCTTGATTAAACAATGGACGCACACAACCAGTTATCGTATCATGTTTGTTTATTCTACAGTTTTAAAGCTTAGCTTAGCAAATATATGTATGATGATGTGGTATGTCAATGGCCGGAATGCAACGCCCCGTGTGGTTATGATGTTATGCCGATGAGGAAATACTCGTACACTTAGCCTAAAGCCAAACGAGTGGCGTTCAGTTCTCCAGGAAGAGGTCCTCGTAGGCGAACCGCTTGAACAGCTGCGACAGGATGGTCTTCATGATCTCTGCGATGGCCACATGGATCGAGGGATGCAGCTCGCTCCAAACCTCCACCCAGTTGTCGTTGAGGAACTGGTTGAGGTTGGCTCCCAGAGCCTGATCTCCATTAAAGAGATTTGCCAGGCGAATGTTCATCCTAGAGGATCAGAGATAGAATTAGATGTTTAACCAAAATCTATATTTGAGAATAGAGACTCACTTTTGTGGCTCCACCAGGACCTTCAACTTGTCCACACTCAAGAAAGTGCGTCCATTGCGCTGCTGGGTTCCCGGCTTGAACTTCACCGAGAACTTGGGGTTGTGCAGGATAATCTCAGCATCGCCATCGCCGCGAATGGGCAGGATCAGGATGCGACCGTCAGCCACGTATTTGCCGCGCAGAACGATCTTGGGAAAGGAGCCGTACATCTCAAACTTGCTGGTGGCAGGATCGGGGCCAAAGCCACTAAGGGGAAATATAAATAAAGGGATAATTATATTTAAAGTCTGTGAATATTAATGAAAGGATTAAACCAAGAAGCATAAAATGTAATAAATTGTTAATTTATTTATCAACTTTTTTCAGCACTGAAATGACTTTTACTTTCTATATTAAAGGTTTGATTATAATCACTTTTCTTCGATTTAAAATCAGTTTATTTTGTTTTAGAACTTCCACAAATCCTTAACGATATTAATAATCCTTCACTGATTTTATACTCACACAGCTCTATCAAACTTTACACCCGACAGACCCTCCACATTCACATCCTTGAAGTTCAACTTGAGATTCAGCGATCCAGAGCGTCCATCGGAGATGTCGAAGCGCTTCACCAGGAAAGGCTCAACCTGGGGGAAACCTGCAGCCGGATAGCCGGTCTTGGCATACTGGCGGACCAGCGTGTGGGACACATTGATGATGCAGGTGGTGTCACCAATCTTGCAGCGAGGCAACTCGGGAGCTGCAAGGATAAATCCAGAGGATTAGCAACGCTCCTGCCCGAGACAAAGGCACGGCACACTCACGGAAGTTGGAGGCACCGCTGGCCAGGCAGACAAGCAAAGCCACGCAGCTCAGCTGGAGCAGCAGCATTATGGATCAAATATAACACCGGAGAAGGAGACACCGGACACACAGGTACGAATTCACGGCAACGGCAACTGATTTGGCAAGCGCCCCGACCAAGTTCAATGGCAAACTGTAAATTGGCTCTGGACAGACGGCGGCATTTATAAAATTTCTGACCGCCAGAGATTGGACGGATCGGTTGGATTGGAGTCGCCGACAACCAGTACACTTCATAGTTTATTCATTCCTGACTTGTCTCGCCCGCTGCCGCCTGGTGGTCATTGTTGTTGTTGCTTGTCGCCTGATTGGTGGCTATTTTTATTTATTCGAGTGTCTCTTTCGTTTTGTGTTTTGGCTTCTCATCATCATCATTATCGTCATTATCAGCGTCATCATGTTCAGCTTGGTCATGATCATTATCATAGGCACCGGCACCCCTAGCCAGAATTGGCAGCAACAATATTATTAATTAATATGATTAGCATGTGCCCGGTTTCGCGAGAACAGCAACAAATAACAATAAACAATAACAAAAGAAAAAGGCAGGCTGGCAAGCACGCAGGCAGCAGAAAATCAAAAGTGATTCTTATAAATTTTAATGCTTAAACCCGTCTGTTGCCAAAACGAATCCAACATACAATGTTTATATATACAAATACACTTTGTTTTCGCACAATGCATTATTCAGACTATTTTGGCCTTTTTGTACTTTTAATAGATCCCCGAAACGGCATCTCTGCGCTTTGTTCGCACTTTATAATGAAGTGCAAATAATAATTCGTACTTATCAGTGCCTATATTTGCTTTGAGATCAGCAGCAGCACAGAGCTTAGAACATTTTGGGGATTTCCAAAGAGTCTTTGAAGTCACGGGTGCTAAGTGGTCACGATGGACTTGGATTGGAATTGGAAGAACCCATTTAGAGCTGTGTCAGAGGTTAATTCTATACGGGGACTCTTTTAATTACCTTTACATTTCTTACTAAATTTTATAAGTTTTAAAAGTAAATCTAAGAATTTTTGTTTAAGTCATATTATTTTATTTTTTAGTTATAACCACCACCTTCTTAATAATTGCTTACTTAAAACTCTTCAATTTTATAATATTCTCCTCATTTTCAGGAGATTGTGTGCTTCCCCTCAAGGCTTAACTCCAATCCCCGAAAGAATTTCCGTTTTGCATTCCATACCCCCTGCCAAATATAAGAAGACCTAATTGATCTTTTGGCCAATAACTCAAGTCCAAACTTAAGCCAATTAGACATTATCGCACATGGCGGACGACACTACGAAAACTGGTTCCAACGGCATTCTTAATGGATTCACCACATAAAACTTGCCCCTTGCCTGAAGATGGCTTCACTTTCAAACTATTTTGACAAGCGCCGTTGGGGTTTGTTTAATTTTAATTCGACAAATTCTAGCTTTAAACTTCTTTCTGGCATTCGTCATCGGCAATTAGCATATTCTGGGCTGTTGCTTTATATATTATGGCGTATACTATGCGAAACCGGCATTTTGTTTATTATTTGGCCATCCAATTGGCGCCAGATGAGTTCACATATCTCATATATTTGTTTGCCGAGCCAATTCCTAGACGCTGTCGTAGACACCGATCGAGATTACAGCGGATTCCTCATAGTTGTGATTGAAATATTTAGAATACCAGTTAATGGTATGCAAACAGGAGTTTACTTAGTGGTGGCCAGCTGCCCTATGAATTAATTTGCATCTCCCGGCTCGATCGTGCCTTAAATATGTATGTTTGTTTGAATTTGGCTCATCTGACGTAAACGTGATTCGGCAAAATTGTTGGTAATACAACCAATAATATTAGTTTGTGAACTAGTATAACCACTTTGTAACTTGTTGTGGAAAGCTTGTGAATGGCTGTTACTTTTTAATTTTGATAAATTCATGCTGAGTTTGAATTTGGTTTTGGGTTTGGGTTCTAGTGGAATTGTTTAAATTTCCTCTTCCCGAAGCTTAGTTCTAAAGTACACCCTCTGAAAGATTTTGAAATTTTGCATAAAAAAGGGGTAGCAATAAATAAGTTAACATTTTATTTTTAATTTTGTAAAGTTAAGAACTAGTTTATGGTAAAGTAAGCAAAGCTAACATATTTTTGTGTTAATATGTATATGTATGACAAATAACTTCAATTTTTTTTAAATTACTTTTTAAGCCGTAACTAAATTTAGCATAGCTTAAAAAATAAATACTTAATATAGATTTATTAAAATGAAATACCGTTTAAAAACTTTATATTTAGTAACATTCATTTAGGAAAATTAATAGCTTTCCAGAAAAGTGCGAAAGCAACCTTATCATTACCGAATTTTTGAAATAAAAAATGGACATGGTCCCACCAGGCATAAATAAGCTTTTTAATAAGACCAGTGTGCCGGGTATCGGAGAGCCCGCGCTTTTTCATTAAAGCTTTTTCAACGAAAAAATCGGCGGTCACACTGCTGGGCACGACCACATCAGACCTAAGTTTTGATTTAAATTTCTCACGAAACTCTTAAAATAGCAGGCGAAATAGAGTTCAGAGTCATTCATAATCCATAGCAAGAGAAGCGACATGCGTGGCTATAAGTTCTTCGCCTTTGTGGCCGGTGTCCTAATCCTGGGCACCCTGCAAGTGGGGGCAACCGAAACTGAGAACAAAACAGGTGAATTCGTGGCCACCAAGGAATGGCAGGTGATTGCGGAAGGTAATGGTTTGCCAACTAAACTTGCCCCGGTGACGTGTACTAATCTAAGACTCTGGTTTTCCAGGACAAGCTATTCCCAAGGGTCTGCATGTACGGATCAACCTGCAGACGGGACTCAAGGAGGCGAAGCTTCTGGACGAAAGCGAACGTGGCACGGCGCTGCAGAGTCAACAAGAGGGCCAGGCGGCGGATGAGAACGAGCCGCTCTCCTTGGACTACAAGCCGGACATTATCGAGGAGTCGCTGCGTCGGGTCAAGGAGAAGAAGAAGAGCTACGCGGAACTGAGGAAGGCGTACAAGGAGTTCCAGAAGAACTTTCGCACGGACGGAGAGCTGATTGTGCAGTTAATTGATCAGTACCGGAACTTTAGCAAGACGCCATTGGAGTCGGAGTTGCGTTCCAAACTGGACTCTCTGGAGAACCTGGAGTACCTGCTGCATCAGATAGATAATGCCCTGTTGTTCATCGATAATGGCGGGCTGGATGACGTCCTCCTGCCAATTGTGGTCAACGATACCAACACGGCGTTGCGGATATCAGCAATGAGAGTCCTGGGTTCCCTGGCCAGCAATAATCCCAAGGCACAGATCAAGGTCTTCGAAAAGAACTTTGGCTCTCATCTGGCGCAGATCCTTAGCAGCTCTGGAAATGCCGGGGAGATCTCGGCAGCTCTCCATGCCTTTGGAGCTCTGCTGCGCAAGTTTCCGCTGGCTCAGCAGCGAATACTATCCACCTCCGGCACCCAAGCCTTGATCAAGGTGCTTCAGAGTCCCGACGTGGAGCTACGCAGCAAGTCCAAGGTTGTAACTCTCATCAGTGACCTGGTGCAGGAGAAGCGTTTCGTGCTGGAGAACAACAAAGATGCGCCTGATGCCGCCT
This sequence comes from Drosophila ogumai, assembly GCA_018904815.1. Taxonomy (NCBI): domain Eukaryota; kingdom Metazoa; phylum Arthropoda; class Insecta; order Diptera; family Drosophilidae; genus Drosophila; species Drosophila ogumai. The sequence goes on along the minus strand of JAEIIJ010008418.1, from coordinate 34,033 downwards.
CCACGATGGCGCAGTATGTGCTGCTGGAGTTCCAGCCCTGGCTGCAAACGCACGGATACTGCCCAGCGGTGGACAATGTGCTTGCCAAGGATTACTTGCATCTGCTGGAGCAGCCTGAGATTGTGGAACAGTTTGCCACTGCTTTGGAGATTACCGAGGACCTTTGTAGTGCTTCGTGGTCACAAAGCTCGGGACTGAGGCATGCCCTGCTAACGATCCGCAACCGGTATGCCAATAGCCAGGACGAATACCGGTTGGAGGTCTCACAGGTCCTGTCCAAACTCTGCGAGAGGCTCTTCAACAAGCCCAAGCACACCGAACTGTAAGCCTAGCCAATTATTAGTTAAAGTTCTTATTTATTCTAAGCTAATTTTGAATATAATTCGTAGCCAAACCATAGACCCAAATTGTTCAGGGTAAGTTAAGTGAACTTAAGCTAAAACAAACTAAGTTGCCAAGTACTTGTGATGCGAAAAGTAATGCTCCTTCTGCGTAAAATATAAAGACCCTGTCATTAATTTTAATGTTAATAAAGATCAGGTATTAATTATTAACTTTTAGGGGTTTAAAATGGGGAAAGGCTTTTAGTGGTTTGAACAATATTTTGCTGATGAAATACATTTTTTTTCAAAGTAGGAACACGTCAGAGATCAATTTTATAATGGTTTATGCAAACAACATGATTTTCAATTAATTAAAATGAGTACTGAAAAGTCTTTAAAAATAATAAATCTTTAAAAAAATATATAAAGAAAATACAGTGGATCTGAAAACAATTAACAATTGTTCAAAAGATTTTCTACAAAATGTTACTCATTAAAAATACCAACCATGTTGTATCTTACACTTTTTTGTTGCATACAATTTGGTTGCCTTTTCCATTGCTTAAAAATCTAGAATGTATTGGGAAGCACCTTAGGAATAGTTCTTTAAATCAAAAATTCTACTCAAATCCAGAAATACAGGAACGTCATATAAAACTTCAACCCCTCCATAAAACACCTGAAGACCCATTTAAGGCTCGATAAGACGGCGAGCATAATCGACCAGGTCATAAAGTAAGTCAAAAGTGTCGGAAGGAAAGCAACAACCAATTGAAAGCATGGCCCAAAAAACTACTCGAAAGTAAGGGAAGAAAAAACAAGAAAAGAACAAGGAAAGCCTGGCACGAAACTAACTATAACTGTACAGGAAAGGAAAAGAAAGGAAACCGGGAGCAACAGCGGGAGTGGAGCGGGAGAGTGCAATTATGTGCCGGCGACGTCCAGTCCAAAAATTACAGCAATTAACGACAAGTCACATGCAAATGCAATGTCACTGGGGCTGAGTCACGGCATGGAAGTGGAGTGAACTAGGAGAGTGGCAGCCTGGAAGGTCTTTCAATAAACCGGCTAGGACGCCGACTTGGTTCCCATGGCGACTCCACACAATGTAAACAGAGAGGGCCACACAAAGAAAATAGAGAGAGAGAACGAAAGGGGTTGCAAAGCCGGCTCAGTGGAGCGAAACGAAAGCACAAGTGGCGGGCGGGAGGAGCGCCTGGCCGTTGGATTCTACTCATCAATTTAAGCTGGGGCGCGTGCGCTCTGCCAGCAAGCCGCTGCAGTAGTTGTTGTTGTTGTCATGGCACTGCCACCGCTTTCCGTTTCTTTATTTTTTTTCGGCTCTTTCGCGAAGAGAGGAGCTTCGGAGCTCTCGAATGGAAACGCTTGACGAGTGATGTGGAAACATTTTCAACACACAAGTAAAAGCCAGCGTCCAGAGAGGCCTTCCAACATTTAAAGGCGAACAGCAGGGGAAGAAGTAACAGTTCTGCTGGAAATTTTCAAAAATGTCTTTCTTTAAAAGTGGTTTCTAACAATTTAATTATTTGTGTTTCAATCAGAAGAAATATTTCTAAGGATCACTGCAAATTGGGTCAAAAAGTATGCTATATGGGAATTATTTATTAATTTTATTCATAATCCACAGTTAAAGCTTTGGAATATTATTTTATATTATACCAAATGACACTAGCATTTTGGCTCGTGCTGTCTTCATGTGTGCTTGCATGTTGATAGTGGGCACAAGTCCGACCGACGCACACCGGCTTTACAGGCTGTTGCTGCCTTTATTGTTGTATTTTAGTGCTGGTGGTGTTAGCACTCGTCGTTGCATGGTTGTTAGGGGGCACGGCTTTGGCAACATTACGGAAAATTAGTTTGTGTTTGGATCGCGTCGCGAGGAGTTCGTTTAGCGCTGCTGAGTGTGTTGGCTAAAAGCGATTTGGTCAACTTTGTTTTGTGTGCAATGCAATTACAATCAAAACAATCACTATAAGCCGAAGAATTCGGAGTGCATATCCAACCCCCTAGAAAAAGGATAAAGTGCGTGCTTAAAGAGCATTAATTATGTGAAATCAATAGCAATAGCAAAATGTTTACTGTGATTTAAAACTTATGAGTCATGTAAAGAAAATGGGGTTTTATGGTTAAGAAAGTGACAGTTTATTGGCTCACTTAAATTCATTAAAAAAGATTTTCAACGAAAGTTTATTACTTAAATTAACAAAAAGAAAAATAGGAAATTTAGAATAGTTTTAACCTGAAGATTGTAAAACATGTAATTAATTGTTATTTTTAATAGTTGTATTACAATTTTAAAGTGTTTTTTAAAAAACTAAGAATTTTACAAGTAGCAACTTCTAGTTTATATATTTTTATTAAATCGTACTTCAAACCTAGTAAAATATTAGTTCATTAGTTTGCAAATGAAACCCTTTTTAAAATTTCATCCAAAAATTTATTAATTCAATAAAATTTATGATTTATTTTAGAAAAACAATTTTTTTGTTAAATAGTTTTGACTTAATAAATTCAAAGTAGTGTATAGTTTTAGATAACATCTTTTGGTTAATCTCTACATTTCTCACTTAAATCAAAATGTTTACTTAAGTTAAAACTTTCCATTTCTTCAATATTTTTTATGACACCTTTTTATCGCTCCCGGAATCCATTAAATTATTCCCAATTAAACTTCACCTCTGCCATAAATCAGTTAACACTTTTTTCCCAAATCGCCCCCAGAGCGAAAGAAAAACCCGAGGGAAAACAAGTTCGCCGCCCAAAGCGAATATCGGAAAATGTAAACGTTTTTGCACAGGTGAATGACTTTTTTGTGCGCTTCCGCGGGCTTCCGGTCAAAAAAGCGTTTTCATTTTCGCCATCGGCCAATGGCCAGCGGCTGATTTGTATGCAAATGTTTGTCTGTCCTCCCAAAACCCCTTGGAATTCGTTCATAGAGCCACCATTTCATCCTCCACGCCTTGCGCTCTGGGCACACACACTTTCCCCACCCGCTGTTCGCGGTGTGTGGCATGCCATAAATCCTGGCCAGGAGGAAGCTCCTGCGCGCCATGTAAACGTGCTTTGGAAATTCTTCCACTGGGACCGACTATTCCGGAACCAAGGAAACAACAACAAAAACATTTTTAACCGCCTTTAGTGGCTGTTGTTGTCTTAATACCCTTTGCATAGGGTGTTGTGGTTTTTAGCTTAAGCTGGATTGATGGGGGTTAAAAAGATCTAAAATCTCTTGGACTTTTAGAATATAATAGAGAGTTGTCACCAAATTTGGTAGCCAGGTAACACACCATTTAGAGTGCCAAGGCTAACAGTTCTTAATATTCTGTTACTCTTTAGAGTAAATGTTGTATTATGATTGTATTTAGTTTTGTTTAATTTTTGAAATAGAAAATTCTATAAAATAATCCTAGAAGCCCAGATGAGAATCGTTTATAATATCTCAAAGTTATATAAAACCTAAGAAGAGTATTTCCATATTGACAAACGAAAAGCTTTCCTTCCCGATTGTGTTATTCTTGGAGTTTTTCCTGGTGGAAAAAAATGCCGCCAATTCCGCTGGTGACAACAACTAAGGCTATGTGTGGCAACCGACCAAGTCACCCGACCAACAACTACCAACTCCCGACTTTGAGGTGACATGTGTGCGACATTTGCCCCACAAGCAAAAGACAATGAATGAGGAGGAACACTATGCTAAAGATGAAGAACACAACTTTTAGTTGCTAGATATATTTTTCGTGCAGGCTAAGTAGGGGCTGCTAATGTTCCAGTTGCTTTGGTTTCTGTGCCAAAGTGTTTTGTCTATCTAATAATCTTGTAATACCTAGTCTAGAAGTGTAGAGGACTGTGCAGACTCCCCCCTCTAGACATTATCCATTTCAACTTGCCATTTTGTCAATTATAGAGCAAAGAACAAAGGAAAAGTTGCACGAAAAATTCAGGCAAGAACGTTTATGGCACATCGCAGATATACGCAAATTTATGGCTGAAAAAAAGATAAAACTGCATGCAATAAATCAGAAACTCTAACGAAAGACATTCCGGTTAAACAGGGAAATTTAAGAATATGGAATTCCGAGTGAAGTGAACGTTAATTATATGATTTCTGTGGAAGTGGTATGTTGCTCTGAGAAGCTAGAAATCCATCAATTGACTTGTTAAATTATTGCTGTACAAAATGTGGATAAAACTTTATTGGATATACTACGTGATTGGGTCTCTGTGCTGGCTTAAAAATGGTAAGTTATATAAAAACTTCAGAAAAGAAATTTTAAGTAATTACAGTCATAAATTCTTTGAGTTATTTTAAACTTTCCCTGCTTTAACAATGCCATAATTTATCTCATAATATGTCAACCATATATAAATAACTATATTTAAGATTTATTAACTTTACTGTTGACAAATTATTAAAGACCTTTAATAATAGTATAGTTGTAAGATTGGTATGTTGGTTAAGTAACTGCTGATCCGAGAGTTGTGTTTGATAATCGAAAACAAACAAAGTAATTAGCCGCATGTAACCCTCGAAAAGTAAAAACTGAAAAATAGTGAAATTCCAAGCGATAAGTTCAGAAAACCAGAGAAAAGTCTGCAAAGAAAACAAACGGAGACGACAACGACGACAATGACGTTCTGGTCCAACGATTTATGACTGATACAACTTTTTACGTGACTTGCCTGGCTCGTGTATATCCATACCCCAAAACCGTATCGGAATCCCAGTCCCCCCTGTGGAGCAGTTTGCTTTTTCTGGAGTGCATTTACGCATATAGTACGTATACCTATAGCTACCAAGACTTGTGGTCATGAAGTTGTTGCTCCAGTTTGAAGTTCCATTTAGTGCATTAATTTCGGTTCATTACATTGTCATAGTTGAGTGAAATCATTACTCTACTTGGGCAAAGAATGTGTACAGCAGTTGGGGCTTTAATGGCTCTGTCACAGTTCAAGTTCTTCCCTAACGGGCTCTAAGATACCCCCTCAAATAGCTTGACCCGTGCCGGAAAAATTGATTGCAAAATATACCTTTACCTCTCTCGATGCTTACGATGTTTAACCAGACAGAACTCGCTCGGAGCGGAGCAACTTGTGGCTTCGACTGCGACTTGGAATCCCAAAAATAAACCCCTTTGCTGGATAGATAGCGAAGCAAAGTCAGTGGCCCAGACCGAGGAGTTTGTCGTTTCGGTGGCGTTTTCATGAAAATCACCAAGCTGAACGGGGCACTTTTTCTCTTTTCGTTGTTTTATCAAAAAAACTGTAAAGAAAAAACCAAAACAAAACGTATGAAAATTTGTTTTTCTGAACTTTTTGATTGTTGAAACTTTTCTTTGCCATATGCTCACATATTCATATTCACATTCACATCTACGTTTTTTGGCCAAATTTGTTCAACTCACTTTCATTTGGCTTACACACTCTCCCTCTCAACTTTGCAAAAAATAAATAAAAGTAGAACTTACATAATCGGGAGTTAGGTCTTTAATCTTGACTTTATTTGTACAAAGCTTCGAGGATTTACGCTTGAGGTATTTGCACCTTATGGATGACTCTATGGCGATGGCTTACGGAACCCACTTTGTTTTATTCGATGACTCTAATTAGTCTTGGGTTTTATTTTTAATAGTGTGTGCAATTCCTGCCATACATGCATTTGCTACTAATTAGTTGAGGGGATTCAAAGTTGGGTAATCGAAATATAGTTTTTTGCGGAATGACTGCCAATGCATGTGCTTTAGAAAACTTTCCTTTTTGTGCAGAAAGTAGCTCATGATTCATGTACGTGAGTTATCAGCACACATCACCGAGATTGTTGGGTAATAAATCCTCAGCAATTAGACTAATTTCCAAAGCCACATTTAACTGCCGAAGAAAGTCCGCCAGCACAGAGATCTCCTCCGTTGCCATGTGCATTGCCCAATGTCACAACAATTAACCTACAATTGAGATCTTGAAAACGAGCAGAAGATTTCACTCCTCCGTCATATATCATCTGGAGAAAATCCCGCCGGAGATGACCGCCAGTCAGGGTCAATTGCAAACCGTTTACCAGAACGAGCTGAAAAAAGAAGTAATAACAACTAAGCAACTGAAATTATACTGTTAACACATATCAAGAACTTGTTCTTCAGGCGGTCAAGGGAAGGTAGTAACCGGAACCTGGCTTGGGAAATATGTATGCACATACTTGTAAGATTTTATAATGGCATTGCCCAAGAAAGGTGTTATGTCATGCTCCCATGGGACTTGGGTAATTGGGCTAAGGCACTTAACCAACAAATTTATGAAAGTGAGGGGAGATCAGGCTATTAATACAGCCATTAATAAGTCAAGGTGATAAGGGTTAACAACTTGCAGAAAAGCTCAACTATGTAAATAATTTTACATCCAAATTAGAGTCTTATCAAAGGTTAAAGTCATTTTAGTTTGTATTTTAATAAGAACAAAATTTCAGAAAAATTTTCCAACGATGTTAAGCTTGTTAAGGTATTGAGAACATATCTCAACTAAAGAATATTAAAGTTAATTATAAAAAGTATATAGTATATATACATAAAAATAATGTCAACATTAATCAAACACGAAGCCCCAGAAGTACAAAATCGATTCAACTTTTCCTTCTCCATTTCACGGACGAACTTTTACCACTTTGCATACGAGGAAGGGAAAGGCATGTGGTGTCCGTTCAGAGCAATTTGCATGACCATCTCAGGTTTAACCATTTGCACACTAACACAATTAGATATCAGAGCTTGTCCGGAAATTCAAATCAGCTGCAAGGCAGCCCAAATGTGGAGGAGCAGTCGAAAGATGTTGTGTTCCATGTGGCCAGCGGTGTGCCTGGTGGTTGGTCTTCGCCTTCGAAGCTCTGGCCGAAAATTGCAGCACTCGGAATGAAAGAAAACGGAAGCTTAGTAGAGCGTATCCGAGGTACGAGCAAACATGTCTGGCGATTCGGACAGGTGGCTCACTGGAACACAAACACTGGACCAGGCCCACGCTCCGCTCTCTGTGGTGGTGGCTTCCTCTGCCTGTCGCTGCAATTTGCTTTTCATTCGAAATTAGCAGCAAAGTCCGAAAGTAAATCTGAAAGGGAGAGAGTCCGTTTGAGAAAAGTATTCCTTCAATTTTATTTTAGGCGAAAAATAACCTGGATTTAAAGAACTATTTTAGACTAAACATTTTATTTCCTCTCTTATTTCAGCCACATTTGGCGCCATACTGGACTCGCGTTGTTATCTCGAGGGCGGTGGTTCAGCGGAAAGTTTCCTGGCCACCGAGGATCTGGCAGTGGGTTCAATAATTGGAAAGCTTAGGATAAATGGAGATCCCACTGCCGAGACGGGAGACATCAACCTGTCGCTGAGGGAGAAGAACGCCCCAGTTGAGATTGTGGCCGGCACAAAGGAGCTGGCCCTGTCGGTGGAACTGGATAAGGAGGGTCTGAGGGGTCCCTCGTCTATCTACGTGAATGTGATCTGTATACGGCGGCACTCAACGGATCCGGTAAGATAACTTAGCAACTAAAAAGCTCCAAAGATTGAGGTGTTTCCCCATAACTTTTGCAAATTTATTAACTTTAAATTAAAAAATTAAACCTTTTTAAACCATGTTTTTTAAAAGCCAATCCCTAAACGGCAAGATCCGCATGAATTTGTGTATGATTACCGGTGGTTTTGAGGACGTTTTAACCGTTATGCTCGCTATGCCAATGATGTAGAAGTTTCTTGGCTTTTCCCCTTCATATTCGATGCCCATCAGTGTGCCGCCTGTCAGAGCAGAGTCCCTCACGTCCACCATAGCACACAATTGGTTTTCGGCATTAAACGTTAGCCTGACTTGCTGCCAATTCCAGGAGCAAAACTCCGAACTGGCCGTCTGCACAACCAGCTTCGTCCGAAAGCGGTATTCGTCAGCCAGCGGTTCGATCTTATTAAAGGTTTCTCCCCTAAATCCCGTCATCTCCAGTCGCTGAGCGATGTGATTCCCCTCAGCTTTATGGGCGGGCGGCAGGCAAATGGGCTGCACAAAGTCCGAGAACTTTACATTTTCCGCCAGCTTGGCCAGTGCGATTTCATAGTCAAAGCCATTGCTGTCATACATTGGGTGCACCACCAGCTCCTCGATATTCACTGTTTGCGGAGGCGGGGCGCACTTCATGTCGTTTCCATCCTGGCGACAGTCCTCCTTTCGAATATTTCTAGCGGCCTGCCAATCGCCAAACAGAATGAAAGTGGCATCTCCAAGTCCAGGTGTAAGCACACATCTAGCAGAGATAAGTGCATATCGTTGATGGATCAGCACCGCCGAGCATTTTATCTCAGGGTCCGGATCACTGGAATTGCCATAGCCCACGCGTCCAATCCATGTGTACTCGTCCGGTTCCGTGATTTGTTTCATATTGTAGAGCTGGGCCTCTCTCAGCTTGCCACACTCCGGCTCCAGGGCGTAGATTTCTGAAATTAATAGATAAATTTTTAAAATCATTTAAAGTTTTTTGAGTCAAATTCTACAAGCTTGAGGAAAAACCCAGCTTTATTAAGTATATAGTACATATGTACGTTTAAACTTGAATATAGGCAAACTTTTGTTATAAAAATACCTACAAAATAATTTAGATGAAGAAAATAGCATTTCGATTATAAATAAAATTTAGTAAGAGCGATTTATTAGTATGATTTATTAATAAGACAAACTTACGTGTTAAAAACGCACTCAACAGCCAGAATATAAAAAAGAGCACCTCCATCTTACATCAGCTTTGTTAGCAACTAAACCGTTCGATCGGAACGCTTAAAATACTATAATTAAAACTATATCAAAGCTTTTTTTCTCAGCTGTAAAGTTGTAATCTGGGAGATGCGCTTTGGCTGTTGTCAGCTATTAATTTTTCCTAAAAGCAAACAAAACTGACAAAAAGATGAGGTATAGCCTCAAATATATATTTTAAAAGGTTTATATTCTAAGAACTAAATGAGAAATTTGTGATTTAATTTGATTAGCAACAACGATATATAATTCAATAAAATGTATAACAAAGGTAATCAGAGCGGAAAGAGCTTAGCAACGAATATTAAGTTAAGCACAAAGGGAATCAATAGGCTTAGCACCACTTTGGTTCTGGCTAAGCACTTGTCGATCAGGTTAAAGCCGCTATTAATCAGTCCTTCGGCCGTCCTGGTCAGTGGCCCACATCGACCGCACTTCCTGTCGAGCAACCGCATTCCGCAGCTGCGAAGGAGCTCTTCGTGCAATGGGCAGCGGCAAACCAATTAACCTATATTGAGCTAAGGTACTGCCACCTCCTTGAACCTCATTTCTCCACCGGGAGAGTGCGTGTTCCCTGGGGGCGCTTAACTAAGCTGGTTAAATTTTCGGTAAACACGATTCTAAGCTCCTGAAGTTGCGGCTATTCGTGGAACTCTATAAACAATTGAAAACTTTTGCGCAGACAATGAACGCCCATTTCAATTTAAGAATCAACAAAACGCCGGCTACAACTTCAACGACTCTGCTAGTTCGCTACTGCAGCTGCAGGTCGAAGAGCAATCGAAGGAGGAGAAGCAGGAGCAGGAGCAGAAGCGGCTTTTGTGGTTAGCCCCAGCTTGGTGGCCATAAATTAGCCATTAAGGCTTCCGTTTGCGGGGCTGAAAAGGAGGTCTGGTGGTTGCTTGCCTTGGGTTTGGGGAACGTCCTGGTTTTGGGGCGAGTGTGAGGTCCGCTAAACATGCAAATGTATGCAGGACATTCGCGGTGGGCTTTGAACTCTCGTGGGGTCAGTGACCAGGATTAAAAGTAAGGTGTTCGTCTGAAAGGTGTACACACTTGAAAAATTGTTTAGTCATCAGTCAAAGTAGTTGGATTTTTTTACGGTATACCAAGGAAAGTTTAAAAGGGAATTAGAATTTTTTCAAAATGTTTTAAAATTTAATACAACCTTATTTTTTCCTTATCCTTCAGAGCTTCGTCGTCCCTGTGAATGTGCGCGTAACTGATGTGAACGACAATGCTCCCCAGTGGATTGGCACTCCGTACACGCTGACCCTGTCGGAGGTGACCGTGCCTGGGACGCGAATACTGCAAGGAGCTCGGGCCGAAGATGCTGATCAGCCGGGACCCTTCTCCACCGTGGAGTACCAGGTGCTGCCTGGTCCGTACTCGGAGTTTGTCCAGTTCCTGAATCCCCTCGAAGGCACCCTGGTGCTGAAGAAGGCCCTCGACTATGAGCAGCTGCAGAACTTTACCGTGAAGTTGCGGGCCCAGGATCAGGGCACGCCGCCACGCCACTCGGATACGTTGCTCCGGGTGGTGATCACAGATGCAGATGATCAGAATCCAAGATTCCAGCGGGAATCCTATACAGCGGAGCTGCCAGTGGATGGAAGGCCCGGAGAGCTGCGCATGCGTCCGGAGCCACTGAAGGCAGTGGATCAGGATGAAGGCATCTGTGCGCCGATCCAGTATACGATAGTTCAATCCCAGGATGCCAAATACTTCCGGATTCATCCACATAACGGTGCAATAAGCCTGCTGACTCCCATCGGTTATGCGGACGTGGCCAATGGCGCCACTCTGGTGGTGAAGGCCACCCAGATCGATAACCCCGATCGCTATGCTCTAACCACCGTCCAGTTGACGCGGCCTGGTAGTCACAGTGAGCTCAGCACCCTGGCCTTTGTCCAAAAGAGGTTTGTGATGCGCATTCGCGAGGACACGGCGGTGGGAAACCGTATACTAGCCCTGCCGACCAACAAACCGGGAAAACATTTAAAGTACACCATTCCGGATCCCGTGAACTCCCAGTTCTTCAGCGTGGGATCTCTGGGGGAACTCGTTCTGGCCAAGCCACTAGACTACGAAAAGATGACCAAGCATGAGTTCCAGGTTATGGCCACCGATGGAATGACCAATAGCACTGCCGAGCTCACGCTGGATGTGATCGACGTCAACGATTGGGAGCCGCGATTCAGGGAGACACACTATGAGTTCATGGTGCCCAAGAGCGTGAGTATTCTATAAGACTTTGGAGGAGGAGTTTTCGGGGAGAAACAAATTTTTAGCGTTCTTAACCTTTCACCTTTTCGTCCTTCTCTAGCAGTCCCTTCAGTCCCGAGCGGATTCCTTCGAGGGCGTACTCATTGGCAAGGTGGAGGCGGCTGATGGCGATCGGAACGACAAGCTGGAGCTCTCGCTGCGTGGCCAGCATGCTGGCTTATTCGAGATCGATGCCACCGGCAATATCTTCATGCGTCCGGAGCAGCTGCAGAGCCTCAACGAGTCTACAGTTCACTTGATTGCCATTGCCACGGATACGGGCGTGCCGCCCAGGAGCACCTCCGTCCCAGTAAGCGTGACTATGGAGGGTCTGACCCTGGCCCAGTCCGGTTGGAATAGCAGCATGCTGGGCATGTTCGGCATGATAGTGGGCCTCTTCCTCATGATCATTGTGGCGCTCAGCTGCTACATTGTGCGCTCCAAGAAGCAGGGCAAAAGTGCCTCCAGCGGTTTGGGTCTTGGTCGGAATCGTGTGCACAGCCAGGCGCACAGCAGCGTGTCCTCGGCCAATCTGGTCACCCACGAGAAGCTGGCCGGGAATGGCAATGGCAACGGCGCCAGCGTGACCAGCGGTGGAGTTTCCGTGCTGCACATGAAACACGGCGGCAATATCACCATGGCCAATCCGATGAACAATGGCCTGCATCATGTGGCCAGTGGAGCCAGCAGTAGCATGGCTCTCGGCAGCTCCGCCGCCCTGCTGGAGAGGGAACGCGAGCGGGAGCGGGATCGGGAGCGACAGCGGGAGAGCTATGCGGCCACAGTGCGCAGTAAGTTGGACTATTTCCCCATTAAACAAATGTTATATCCCGCCACTCACCCGAAACACTCACTATAAGTAGTCTTTTTGCCAGGCATCGTTTCGCGCGCCTCTGCCAACGGTCAGCTCTTCGAGGAGGAGGACGAGATCGAACACGACTCCCTGCAGACGGATAATAACAACAGGAAGGTGGCAGTTACTGGAGCGATGAGTGGCGGCGGTGTCACCACCATCACGACCACGTCGGCCAATGCCAACGGCTCGAATCTTCTATCTGCCACCGATGCCATGGGCTCCTCGGAGAACAACTTGACGGTCTACTTCTAGAGCTGTGGCAGTCAGCTAGCCGCTCGCGGAGTGCTTGTAAATATCGCTGCTAAGTCAGTTTAGGATTAGGTTTAGGCCCCCGCTCCCCGCGCACACGTGTATTGTACATTGAGTAGACCAAATATAGGATTGTAAACAGACCCCAGCACACACCTTCGATGATCTAGGCTAAGTCCGAGCGATTTCCATTGTAAAGTTTTGCTTCCCCGATTTTATGTGGATCGATCCGAGTGCGTCCAATAAAGTTTTCGAATATTAAAACAAAAGCATGTACGAATCTCGTCTTTTATATACTTTTTCTTGAGGCTTATTTTCTACTTCGATATTCAGCATTGAACTTCACAACTTTGGCTTGGACACAACATAAAAAACAAAGGACGTAGGACATTTAGAGTATGATTCACTGGGTTAAAAGGATCCTATCTGGATTTCTCTTAGCAAAAACAATCGTAGGAATGGAAAGATTAAAAACCGATTAATTCTCAAATGAAAATCTACAGTTTTAAAATCATAATGACATGGAATTGCCATTAGTCATCTTATTTCTTTAACTATAAAAATCCTCCCAGACTTTTGCTAAGGAAAAAATGCTGTTTAAATGGCACGACAATCTTTACCTTTACCTTCCATTGCGTTTCGGCTTCCGCTTGAGCAGATTAAAGTCACCATACTGAATATGATTGTCGGTGAGAAATGGCACATAGAACGCACGCAACACCTTGTGTGACTTCTCCGGTATGAGGAAGGGCAGGCTCTTCATCACCGTCCACTCCTTGGATCGCTTCGAGTAGTTAGGCTCCAGGGCCGTGTACTTGCCCTCGTCGAAATCGACAAGGAAATCGCATTGGTTGTAGTCAAAGTACATGTGCTCGTTCTCCTGATTGAGATCATTGAAGTAGGGATGCACCACCTGGGTGGCATTGTCACCTTTGACATAGTACGCCGGCAACATGCCACGGAACTCTGACTTTAGGAAGCGCAGGCGAAAGTTCCGGGCAGGGAAGAAGAAACTTCCGGGATAACGATGCCAATCCTTGCCAATGCAGACATTGTATATGAAGTTTGGGTTATATTGTGGGTCCGCCTTGAACTGATTGAGCTCCAGCATCAGGTCCATGGGTGCATGGTAGTTCCTATACAGGGCAAACACTCGCGAAAGTCCGAGCAGTGTGCTTGTCACCATCACCAGGATGGCAATGAACATGCTGTGGTCCAGATAGTGAACGCCCGCCTTGATCTTGAACACCAGCGACTTGAAGCGGAAGAAGATGCGCTGGTACACATCCACAGTGATGGCGCCGCAAAGCGAGATTAATGGATAGACAGGGAACAAAAACCGCTCCTCCTTATGCGGTTGGGCGAAGAAGACCAGGAGCCAAAGGTAGAGTGGAGCCAGCGAGATGTAATGGGGAAAGTTCAGCGTAGACTTGGACTTGGCAGGCACAATTAGGTAATCCATGACCAGCATAATGGGTAGTTGCAGGGCCAAAAGCTAGGATATATTAAAAAGATTATAATCTTGGTTCACCCAAAAGCTGTTGCAACTCTCACCCAAATAATATTAAAATTGAGGAAACCGTTGACGATGTAGTAGCTCAACGGTTCCGTGCCAAAGATGTTCGGTCCGTGGCTGGTGAACACATTATACCACACGATGTTCAGCGGGGCAAATGTCAGCTTGCCAAAGTAGCTCGTATCGATGGCAATCATGGGAATGGCAATCGAGGCGCCTGAGATCAGGGTCCACTGAACAAACGTCTTCCAGTCCCGCTGTCTGAGCAGCATCTCCAGCACCACGGGTATGCCAATTAGAGCGGCGAATGGCCAACCCAACAGAGCCGAAATGGCTGTAAGGAATATGGCCAAGCAGTAGTTACGCTGCCACCAGGCGGCCAGGGCAGCGCATCCAAAGTACATGGAGAACGAGGAGGGCAACAGAGCAGTGCTGGACACGAACATGCCAACGCTGAACAGTTGGAATATCAGCCAGAGACGACCGATGTGTATGCCAAACTCCTGGCAAATGGACCTGGAACATAGTTATTATATTAATGTATTTTTTCCAGGATTCAATTTGCCTCCCAGCCTTACTTGTACATAAACCGCTCCATCACCGCACAGCCGAAGCCCAGCATGCAGCGCACCATATAGAATATGAGTATGGGACTGGGGTTGAAGATCTTCTGGTAAAAGTAACCGGGCACGCCCTGCAGCAGTAGGTAGGTGTAGGAACGCAGCCCAAACTGTGGGCTATACTCCCATGTCTGCAGGCCGTGGCCATTGATGATGTAGTGCAGCGGCTCCCAGTAGTTGAAGGTCTCGTCACAGTCGGCAATGTACGCCCAAATGGCGCTGCAAAGCCGGGCGCTAACGAAGGTCTTGAAGGCGGTTTGCACGCTGGGCATTATGGGATTTGGGTTGCTGCTCTTCTCCTGGCTCCCACCAGCCGATTGCTTGCTGCGGAAAGGCAAGAGTTGTGTAATTCGGGTTAGTCAAATGCAGAGATACCGCTTACCGCTTTTTGGAATCCTTTTGCTTCTTATCCTTTTTGCCGGCCGGTGCCGGGTCCTTGTTACTGCCATTGAGGCCCAGCCGCTTGGGCGGCTTCTTTGACAGAATCTGGTTGTCCGCCTTGTTGGCTATATAGCGTGCACGCGCTGCCGGTGGCGCCATGGTCCGGAAAATGGAAAAGTGCCGGCGTGGGAAATGTAAAAAGAATTTGCAAGTGCAAGTGTAGCAGTGTGGCCATATGGAGAGCGGTTAAAAAACCCACATACAAGTGCGGCCAAAATAATAGCATTAATAATAGTTTTCGCCAAATAAAAAATATATGTGTATGTGTGAAAAAGTTAAGTTTTCTTACTTGCCTTGCATTTTAATTTTCTTTTTTTAATATAAAAATATATTGCTTATTTATTTTTTGTATTTATTTATTTTTTTTTACTGTTTACAACTGTAACGATATCGAACGTTTTCAAACACTTTTTGCAACACTGAAACAGAAATCTGTTTGTTGTCCACCGCTGCAAGTGCTATTCCTCCGTAAGTCGCCAAAACACAATGTCAAAGGACGATAAGGACAAAGTTCAGATAATCGACAAAGACCTAGATTTGTCGAACGCCGGACGTGGCGTGTGGCTGGTCAAGGTACCGAAGTACATTGCCCAGAAATGGGAGAAGGCTCCGTCGAACATGGACGTGGGCAAGCTGCGAATCAGCAAGACGCCCGGTCAGAAGGCCCAGGTTTCGCTCTCGCTAACTCCCGCCGTCTTGGCTCTGGATCCAGACGAGAAGATACCCACAGAGCATGTGCTGGATGTGTCGCAGGTCACGAAACAGACATTAGGGGTATTCTCGCACATGGCCCCGGCTGAGGCGGCCGTTGCCAGCATTGGTAAGGAGAACTCGTCTGCGCAGCCGGACAACGAGAAGCTCTACATGGAGGGTCGCATTGTACAGAAACTGGAGTGCCGTCCGATCGCCGATACTTGCTATATGAAGCTTAAGCTGGAGTCCATTCGCAAGGCCTCGGAACCACAGCGCCGGGTGCAGCCCATCGATAAGATTGTGCAGAACTTCAAGCCCGTCAAGGATCATGCTCACAATGTAATTAATATTCTTATATTGTCTAGGGGCCACGAACAGAATGTTAACACTATATTTCTACCATTTCAGATCGAATATCGGGAGCGCAAGAAGGCCGAGGGCAAGAAGGCTCGCGACGACAAGAATGCTGTGATGGACATGCTATTCCACGCCTTCGAGAAGCACCAGTACTACAATATTAAGGATCTCGTCAAGATCACCAATCAGCCGATTAGCTACCTCAAGGAGATTCTCAAGGATGTCTGCGATTACAACATGAAGAATCCGCACAAAAACATGTGGGAGCTCAAGAAGGAGTATCGCCACTACAAGACTGAGGAGAAGAAGGAGGAGGAGCACAAGTCCGGCAGCAGCGATTCCGAATAGCATATAGCAGAAGCTTTTCCATAATTTGTTTATGATTAAAACCATATTTAAGTGATTGCATGATTCTTTGTTTTATTCCTTAGAATCTAATCTTAGGCTACTGAAAAAAAACGCATTTCTTGCACACAATTTGTAAATAGAATTTTCTTCCTTGCACTCTGGTACTTACATATGTATGTATATATGTATACATACAAACTTCTCTGGCCATGCACATATTTACATGTCTTAATTTTAAGTTTTATTCACAGTGCATAGAGCCAGAGGACATTTATGTATGTAATTCTCTCTTCATAATTTTGTACAATACGAGATCAGGTACTTGATTGTAGTACTACCAGCCCATATGAATTTCCGAAACGTATTTGTTGTTGTTCGAGATGCAAAATTAAATTACAGTTGAAAAAATTGAAGAATGTAAAGAAAGAAAAATAAAATGTTATATAAAACTCAAGAAAACAGCAAAAGTGTGTTAAAGTTATAAGAAAAATTGAAATTAAAAAGAAAAATAAATTTTATAAACAATAAGAAAATTTAGGAAAAAGAGAAATTTAAAGAAAAATTATATAAAAGAAAAGAAAAGTTCAAATGAAAAATCTGAAAATATACAATTGAAATAAAATTAAAGGGAAAACCAAATTGCATGTTGATCTCATTCACAATGTTTTGGAAAACTGAGCTTAAATAATACTGGTTAACTAAAAACTATACACATATATTGCGTCGGAAACTTAAAACATAGATTTTTACATTGCAAACCAACTTAGGGGGTAGATTCGCACCCTAATACTTTGCGCGGAAACTTAATGCAAATTTTCTGGCTCTAGCTAAGCCTCTTGATCTTGCGGTACTTCTGGGAAAAGTGCATTTGCCGCTGGGCCTGAAAATGGTGCAAGGGGTTTAGTTACAATTGGGATAGAGGGACACGCACTGAAAAACACTACTGGGACGCCGATGATCTAAACAAAGCTCTTCGATAATCTACAGCTAATATACAACATATAACACATATACTACACAGTCTTCTACGAGTAGAGACTAGTCTCCCTGGGACGCCGATGCCAGTGAAGAGCACATCGACGATATTCCCGAGTCGGTATCAAACGCAGACTGGCTCATTTTGGGGACGGACTGTATCAATCGAACTGTTTTTGCAAACACCTCAGGAGACGCAACCTCTGTTGACTTCCGCTTGGCCGGATTGCTTTTGGCCTTGGCAGCAACAGCAGCAGCACTCATGTTGCCCACATCGTCCTCGGGATGAATTTCCTGACGTTTTGTACTCTTCAGCTGCATGCAAAACTCTGACATTTCCATGGGTTTGCTTTTGTCGCGATTTCCGAAATTCAACGATACGTTGCCATGATTCGTCTGCAAATTTAATAAATATACAAATACAATATAGAATTATAAATTAGTCTGCCTGCCCGATAAACCCTTTACTTACCAGGACAAGGGACGCCAGCATGTAGCGACACATAATAGTGGGGTCCTTGTCGGCCATTACATCGGCTAACGTGGCCTGACCATTGGGTGCTGCCTTGCAGACATCCAAAATCTCAGTGCCTAGATCCTTGATGTTAAAGTTTTGCCGCGCATGGGCTGCCTCCAGGGTGGGTGCTAATCGCATATGCCAGTCGCGGATCTACCAAGAGATTTGTTTAAAGATTTAATTAAACATTTGGAGGATAAACCCACCATTGTGCTGGAGTCAGTGCAATCTGCGTTTTCGATGTCCAGACTGGTTTCATCATCAATGTCCTGGCCAACTGCTTCCTCTATCCCGTCGTCATCATTTCCTGCATTTGCTGGTGCTTCGTCAATTATTGTGGATTTTTCTAGCAGCGTTGTGATCTCCAACGCTGCCTGGTCAAGTTGAGTGCCATCCGTGGCATTTAATTCGGCGCCCAGTCCGCTATCCATTCTAGCCTCTAAACTGCATCCTATTTCCGAGTTTTCCGTCATGTCAAGAAGTTGAGTGGCATTTGCACTATTACCTTTCTCCTCAGTGGTTGCGTTTAATTCGGAATTTGTGGTTTCTATTGGCGCCTCTGGATTCGCCCCTTCACTAAGAGCATTTCCCTCCACTGGATTATCAGCAGAATCGCCGTTAGTGTTGGGAGCTTCTGGATTTGCTGTCCTATTAAGAGCATTTACATTTACTTCATTCTCTACTTCTGGGGTAAGAGTCCTAGAATGGTTTTGTAGGTCATCAAGCGCAAAGCCAGAGTCCATAGTTGGTCGTCGATAGCCAAGGAAATCTGCAACATTTATCTGAGTCTTTAATTATTTAGGGCGTTAATCTATGGTTATCTTACTCATATCCAAATCAAATTCTACGCTCACCGGTGACGCGGGCACATCTTCTTGATTTTCTTGATTTGTTTCGGCAGGCAAGACCAGGGCTCTCGGTGTAGCTGGCGTTTTCGGTTCCGCCCCTCGCTTGGTAGGTAGGCGCTAAAATTATTTTATTTTTTGTTATAAAAAAAAAATTTAATTATATTACAAAAAATCACTTACCGCCTTCTTAAATATGTCATACTCCTTGGGCAGTTTAAAATAACATTTTCGGCGAACGTGTTTATTGGGAAATCCGAACATATTCAGCACAATGGGATAGCAGACTTCCCTGGGAACATTTACCGGTTCCTCGGCATGCATCACAATGATGGGAGCTGTTCCCTCGGCCTCCTCTGGAGGTTGTGCCTCCACCTTGATCTCGCTGAGATTCGTCATCACGGCATTCTTATCTATCACCGCAGTTTCGAACTGGCGGCGTTGCTTCTGATCTTCAGAATCTGAAAGAACAACACCTTCATCTTCAAATGACTGGCCTGCCGTGAGAATGCAGGAATGCAAGTGGCGGGATCAAGAGTGTCAAAATAAAAACAAAAAGACATAAAGGGAAACCAAAGTGTGAGTAATCCAAATTCTACAACACAAAGATTAACAAAAAACTTAACCTTAAAAAAAGATAACGCTTGGGCAGCATGTATGTTTTTGGATTGCTATTGGTTTACCTGTATGATGAGAATCTGAGACATCGTCCATACCGATGCCGAAATCGATTTGCAACAGCTCCGCCTCCGTCACGGGGGGAAAGTCCAATCTTGTGCTGTCAAGGACATTCGACTCGTTTATGGCAAATGTGCTGGACTCGTTTAGGGCTAAGGTGCTACTCAGCGGTGGATTCTCCACTTGGCTAACACTTAGCGAACAGTTCTCCTCTTGGCTAACGCTTAGGGAAGAGTTCTCCACCTGAGAAGAGTTCTCCCCTTGGCTAATGCCTATAGCGGAGTCCGCCAACTGGCTTACGATTAAGGACGAGTCCTCGACCTGGCTAACATTTAAGGCATCGTCTACCATCTGGCTAACGCCAAGAGTGGAATCAATGCCGCTGTTTTGTTGAGTCATTGATTCGCCAAGACCAGAATCTATAGACACTTGATTCTGCAGAGCTTCGCCAGTTGATTGGTTGATGTCGGCCAACGTGGATTGATCTACATCCATGGCTTCGGTAAGTCCTGCTTCATGCGGTTCCATGGCCTGATCCTCTTCCAGACGCGTCCTTTTCGCCAAACTCGTTTTGGCGCTTTCATCTAGCAATCTTTTTCCCTGATCGTCCATCCTCCTTCTCGCCCTGACGGTTGCGCCGTACCGAGAAGCAAGCATTTTATTTTCTAGCGCTATGCACTCTTCCAGGTAATCCTTGGTGGTCATGTGCTCGTTAAGGATCTCCGAGGTGTTCATCTGATTCGTGTGCACGTACTCTTTGATCAGATTCAACCGCTCGAAGGGAATGTCGGGCAGGAGGGTATTGTATCGATGCTCCACATGATAGGTAAACATTTTGTACTGCTTCTTCTCGTCCTGATCCAGGGGATTCTGGGGATCAACAATGGGCGCGTGGCGCCACAGGTTGGGCGGCATGTGATCCTGGTAAAGGTATTCTATAGTGCGGTTTTTCATGCACTGAACGAAGCCGGTCGTGTTGAAACGTTTGTCATCGGACATGGTTTTAAAACGACGCGGTTCCATAGTGAGCAGGTATGGATCCACTTCCTTCTTTGTTAGCTTTTTAGTGCGACGCTTGCGCGGCTCCTCCGGTTTGGATCCAGTGTTCTCTGGCCTGTAAGAAAGAAATGAAAGTTTAATGGAAATTCTGATAGGGTATAACCATTAACTTATTAACGATACTTTGGGTAATTGCTTTAGTTTTGTGTTAAAAACTTATCCCAAATCACTCCAAGTCTAATTAATAAAAAAAAAAAATATAAAAAACAGCTGTCTTACGGTTGCATCTAGAACCTTTTGGGAATCCCAATGTGAAATACTGCGGCTAATGCATAAATGTAAGTGATTAATAATTAGAATTCTATTTTTAAAAATTGAAGGTGATTGCCAGGCTAACTGATAAGAATTTAATCAGTAAGCGTTTAATTATTTGGGTCAAATAATTTTGTTTTTCACTAAATCTTATTTCTGTTTAAAATAATACATTTACATTTATTTATTGAAAAATTATCTAAATTCTCTATATTATCAGAAAACAACGTTTACTTTCATATTGTATAAATTTATGAATGATCTAATGTGACTTGCTATCTTACTTGGGAACTTTCTCTCCGCTCATTACTCAAGCTTTAAAGCACTCGGCTTTTGTTTATCAAAGAGAAGCCATTCATTAACATGTGATTAGGAAACGGGAAACGAAGCCCGGGTTCACTGATCACTGATGTTGGGCGTAAATAAAGCCGAAGATGGGGGTGAAGGAGAAATAGTGATAAGCGGTATTTCGGCACTTGATAAACCGATATCGCCTACGCAGACGGAATGGCGACACACAGACACGCCGGTTGCGAGCACATGGCTTTCAAACTCTTTTATCTCCCACGCCATTCGCCAAAAACTCCATGCGAAGTACTCTTATTTTTGGCCATTCATGTACTCACCCATTGCTTTCGCCGGCCGGCTCCCTTTGCAGCTGCGATATGAGCAATGACTCGACCTGATGCTCCACACCCTGGTACACATATTCAATGCGGTCTCCGTAGATTTTGCCGTAGGACTGGATGGTTCTTCCACCGTTCGACATGGCTTCTCGTGGGGGCACATCACTGTCCCCCAAAACGTACCGCAGGAAATCGTCAGCATACTGTAAAAGGAATATACAATTGATTAATTAACTAGTTTATGATTAGATATGATTTTTCTTTTTTTAAGAATTACGTAATTTTGAAAGGTAAATGTAATAATCTTCATTTCGAGATCAAATTCTAATTTTTACGTTCAGTAAGGAGTTCTCCCTATCTGTTATGTCCACTTACATATACCATCGATATCCGCAGGTCCGTGGAATAGTCGGTGTTCTTAGAGACTTCCTCGAACAGGTTGACCAGCGAGTCCAGATCCTGTTGTTCTTCGTAGGTCTCGATGCACCTGGCAACATTTGTTCCCGGTCGACTTCTCGCGACTTCCAATATCAAATTTCTAGCCTCTGTTCTGCTGCAGGCTAAAAAAGGGGCGAAAGGGAAGGAGAGTTTCTTATAAAACGCCCAATCGCAGATCCGCTTTATTGTTTATTTCTTCTCTCCATTTCCACATACAAGCACACTAACACACACACACAAACACTTAACACATGTATTCCGTAAACTGGAAATAGCGCTGACATGATCCAACGATCGCCGGAGGCGCTGAAGACCTCGATGGCGTCATGGCACATGGCCCTGCGTTACTTACCCGATTCTTCCGAAGATGCCCGCTCCATGGCTTAGTGCTGAAAACTATAAAGTGTCTTTTTCATATTTTCATACTTCCTCCTGCACATTCTGGGGACGGCTTGCACGATTTGTTACACACACACACAAACAAGCACGAGGCACAAAAACAAAATGGTGGCAGCACGCTGTCTTTTTTATTGTGCTAAACTAATATTATTTGGATTGATTCGAGTCTTGTTTCACTGAATTTTTGTTTTTTGCAAGGAATTGGCGCGAATCGGTGCAGGGATAATTTCCTATTCACTCTTGATATGTATTTCCCATTTTGTTTTGCTCTCCGCGAGCGAAAATCAGAGAAGCGAATGAGAGATGAGACAAACGTGAGAAGAGAATGGTTGCACCGAAGTCGTGACTCGTGACTGAGACGTCTGGCAACGCCTCGTGCTTGGGCTAGCCAGACATGTATGCGTTTTAGTGTGCCCAGTCGATTTTTAATCAGACGAAGATTTTTAGACTAAGAACGTACGGTACCACTGCGTACTCTAATATTATTGTGAAAAATTTTTTGGAATAACAAATTGCAAATTAACGTTTAGATTGGCCTTAAATAGCCAGAAGCAAAAGGAAACAGCCATGTCCAACCAGGAGACCCAGGTGTCCAGCCTGCCGATGCCGCCGGAGCGCTACATCAGCAATTACACGGAGGAAAACATTCGGCGAAACCGCGCTCCCCGTCCGCCGCCCCCGCCGTCACAGCACGAAGTATATAGCATGTTTGGGATCCAGTACAACAACGACGAGATGATCAGGTCCCTGGAGTCGCAGAACATCAAGCGTCTGATCCCCATTCACTTCGACAGGCGCAAGGAGCTCAAGAAGCTGAACCACTCGCTGCTGGTCAACTTTCTGGACCTGATCGACTTCCTCATCCTAAATCCCGACAGCATTCGACGCACGGAGAAGGTATAAAATCACTCAATCATTTCTTGATTTATTTATGGATTTTCTTAAGGTAATCTTCTAAAAATCTCTCTTGCATTTTTCAGATAGACGATCTGAGTCTTCTGTTTGTGAACATGCATCACCTGCTCAACGAATTTCGGCCCCATCAAGCTAGGGAAACGCTGCGCGTCATGATGGAAATGCAGAAGCGACAGCGCGTGGAGACAGCCACCCGTTTTCAAAAGCACTTGGAGCGGGTGCGAGAGATCGTGAACACAGCCTTTTCAGCACTACCAGTTCTGAGTGATGACGATGAGAATGGCGGGGCGAAGATCAAGACGGAGGTGGATCCGTTGGAGACGAATGCAGCGGCCAAGAATGATCCTAGCTATCAGCATGATCGTATGTTGTGCAAGCTAGTGGACGCCATCGAATAAGGTGGACGGACAGAAGACTGGACACCGGCACAGGACATGAGTTTGTGTCGATCATTGTGAATGGCTTGAAAAAGAGGAACCTCTTATATATATTTATAACTGCTTTTAGTGTAAGAAATAAAACCCAAATTGTGTGTGTGATGAGAATCTTCCACGTCTTATGAGTAATTCATTCACTTGCTCTGCCCCCAAATATGTTTAGTCATGATGGAGATAAGTTTAACGCTGATAAGATCACCCCTCTGTCGTGTGGCCGGAGATAAAAGTAACACAGACGTCGTTCAAGCATCCACAAATTTCACCATTGAAATGACGTAGGCAGCTCGGAAGCGTATTAATTTGAAACTAAATTGATATGTATGCTGTTTCCTTACCTATTTGAGATTATTTCGGTATTAAATTTTCTTATTGGAATATTTCTTTGCATTCCATTCAATGTTAATATTAAACAAAAACGTGATTGTCACACACGTTTTATAGGTCGTGATGGTTGCTACCTCATGGCTTTATCGTGGTAACACCGCATAGTATAGTCCGTCTCGCAGGCATAGGAAAGACTGAAGACATTAAAATTTTCACAGGATATATGGTGTGACTTTGCCTGGCTGGTTTTTAGAAAACTAAAAGTCAGATAATTGATTAAATAAAATAATATCATATAGAAAATATAGCAAACTTTGATTTGATAAATTTAAATATCGCATTATTGTACAATTTATAAAAATATCGTACATGCATAGCAATGACTAACTAAAAATTTAAATATCTTCGATATTTTTTGCTAACATGCGTGCATTTTTAAATTATTTGTATTGCTGTTTATTTATATTAATATAATGTTTTTCGTTATGGTTCATTATGGTTGTCATTTTTCTTTTGAAACGCCTTCTATACTAAGTTCCACCTGAGAACAAATTTTCATATTAAATGTAATTTGACTAAAATTTTGTGTACTCATCTTGGTATTATTTGTCCTAAAACGCACTGTAGTATCTTCTCGCTGAGCAACGTGTTTCTGTTGGATAAACACAGATTTATAAGTTTATTAGCTTCTTGAGATTGTAAAGCCAGAGATAAGAGAGTTGTAGTTGAGTGAATCTTCAGTTTTGAATGATGCGGGTTCCGATAAAAGCAGGTGGCACTCGCTCTAGGAGATCATTTCTCGCGCAGCATTGCAAGTGCAAGCAATTGTCGGTTGAATCAGAATAAATATATTTACATATATAGTGCGGTGACAGTGAACTGAAATCTTTGATTACATCGAAAAGCTACAGCACATTAATTGAACAATCAATTTCAAGAGCAACCCAATAAAAAATAAATAAAAAACATACTTAGAAATGTCGGAAAAGAATATTGAAAGTGTAAATGCTGAGAAGAAAAAAGGTAATGAAGTGTTGAAAATAAAAAAATGTTACGTGTTTTGTGGATTAATTATTAAATAACAAGAAAGAATAATGTACATGAAAGAAAGATTTCCATTAAGAAAATAGTAAATAATAATTGAAAAAGCCATAAAACAAATAATTTTATGGGCTATAAAGCTAATCTGAATGGTGTTGTATATTTCCCAAAATTCCAATCTGTGTTTGCTCTTATATATTCTTATTTATAACTAGAAGAAGCTGATTTAATCTACGATGTCATGTTATGAATGAGTGTGGAAAATTTTAATCTAAAAACTTGACTCAAATTTTAAATTAATTGTATATCAAAATTAAAAATTAATAACCATTAAATATATATTACATAGAGATTACACATTATACATGTATATTTAACATTTTGAGATTCATTTAGAGAGCGATTAGATACGTAATATTACAGTAAAGATAATATCCTTTAAATAATCTGTAATCTTGTAATAAACATACAATGAAAACAATAATAATATCCCTTATTTAACAGTGTAAAAGCTAATCTCTCCCAGAGATTATATCTCTCACTGGACCATAAAAACTAGTTCAAACTGCAATCAAACAACTCTGCTTTCCCTTCCTAGTTACAGAGCTGGAAAAAGACAATGAGGGGGAGGATGGGAACTCGGATAGTACGGCGGAGGCGGAGACTACCGCGACCAGCGAGGAGGGTCCTGCCACTTTTGACAAGGCCATCGAGGGCGCAGGCTTCGGCATTTTCAATCTGATCCTGCTCTTCGTCTCAATTCCCGCCCAGAGTGCCGCCATTTTCGAGTCCAGCTCCATGTCCTACATCCTTCCCGTGGCCGAGTGCGATCTTCGCCTCACTCTGGAGGATAAGGGTGTGCTGAATGCCGTGGCCTATGCCGGCATGACCATATCTGCCATAGCCTGGGGCTACCTGGCAGATACGAAGGGTCGCAAGAAGATCCTCTACTGGGGTTACCTGATCGATGCTGTATGCGTGTTCGGTAGCGCTCTCAGCCAGAACTTCACCATGTTGGTGGTGTTCAAGTTCATGGGAGGATTGGTGTAAGTAAATCCTTGATTTTATGGTTATAATGGAAGTCTTATTTAATTTAATTTATATTTCTTAGGGTAAATGGTCCAGCAGCTGTCCTTTTTACGTATCTGACCGAAATGCATGGACCGAAGCATCGGTCCTCCGTCCTGATGATCGTTGGCATGGTCACCTCAACGGCTACGGTTTCGCTGCCACTTTTGGCCTGGGGCATCTTTCCCAGAGAATGGGACTTTCAGTTTTGGGGTTTGAATAGTAAGTTCAAAGAATTGTTTATTATTTTCCAAATAAAAGACTTAAGATTTCCTTTTATTATATGTTATGTTTTAAAAATTCTTCTTTCATTTAGTTCACAGCTGGCAAATCTACCTATTTGTTTTGGGCATTCCAAGTTTAATCAGTGGCCTGATATTTTGTGGCATGCCGGAGAGTCCCCGCTTTTTGATGGCCCAAGGACGAAACGAGGAGGCTCTGGAAGCCTTCAAGCAGATCTATCATGTAAACAGTCGCAAACCCAAGGACTCGTATCCAGTAAGTGGGAAATTAAATGAACATTTTTGTAAAACATTATTATAAGTCTGATTTTGATCTTATATATTTTAGAGAACATACTCAAATTTTAGCCAAATTAAAAAACCATTTTCTTAATATTTAAAATATTTTCTATTAGATCAAAGCCCTGGTGCAGGAGGTTCCTAATCGAAAGGCCGCCAAGGACGAGGCCATCTACACCATTGAGGAGAAAAAAACCGGGGATTTGCCAGATAAAAAACCAACACGCACTCTCTCCGAGAGCCTTCGAGCCGGCCTGGAGCAAATGAAGCCACTGGCAAGGAAGCCCCTACTGGGACTAGCACTCTGTTGCTATACAATGCAGTTTGGCATCTTCCTGGGCATGAACACCATCCGACTGTGGCTGCCCCAGCTCTTTGCCTCAATGGCTGAGTTCGAGGCACTGCACGCGGGCGAGGGTGTGGATGCCAGCATGTGCACAATCCTTGAGTTTAGTGTCAATCGGACGGCGGAGACTGCCTTGAATTACGCCGATGCCTGTTCAGAGGTGGGTAATGGGTATATTAAAATCCGGAGATAGCAGAGCTGGATCTTAAGATTAGGGTTAATCTGTCAGGGTTTTAATGCCCAATTATCGTGAATGTGACGTGGTTATCTCATTATCTCATTGTTTTGGTGGCTTCTCGTACTGTTACTCTCTGATTAAAACGTATATATATACTTTTACAGCCCAAGGTGATCTCCATGGACATGTATATTAACAATATTATTGTATCGGCCACTGGCTTTGTGGGCTACTTTTTTGCTGGTGGAATTATTCGTGCCCTCGGACCCAAGCGAATGATGAGTGAGTTGCTCTTTAAGTTTGATCCCTATAAATATAATTAATTAACTGAATTCCTTCCCTAGCTTATGGACTGTTTCTATCAGGGACCTTTGGCCTTATCCTCTACTTCTCCGTCAGCAGTCTGATGACCCTAATTGTGGCTGCCACCTTCCTTACCATTACGGGTATTGCCGTCTCCTCGCTCTTGGGGGCTGTGGTGGCCCTTTTTCCCACCCAACTGAGGTGAGAGTGTGTTCCCATATCCTGTGTGAATAATAATATTAATGGGGATACCGCTTTGCAGAACGGTTGTGGTTGCCATTGCCATGATGTGTGGACGCTTTGGCGCCTTGTCTGGAAACTTGCTCTTCCCCGTATTCGTTCAAATAGGATGTTTGCCGCCGTTTATAATGGTCTCTTCGGTGCTTTTGTGTAAGTTTATTCCATGTAAAATATAGTTTACTATTACTTAATTATTCTTATTTTTAATATTTCTAGTATCCGGCACCCTTTCCATATTTGTTCCCAATCCAGCCAAGGCCACCTTTTCTTAAGGAGATTGACAATATTCTTCTTAATATTTATAAGTGAATTTTAAATGCCTTTCTTGTTGAAACCAGATCTTTGCTACATTAGCTAGTCTAGCTTTTGTTTAGTTGTACAAATTAGAGATAACAGATAGGCGCTCAACAACTATTTATAAATACATTAAGTAATCGAACCAAATATATAAATATATTTATTGTTGCACAAACTAGAACTACAAACTACCTTTAAACGCGGTGAACAGGAATAATTCCGCCCGATAAGCAAGGACAAAAGTTGTCGAAAGGCAGGTGGAAGTGGGCGACATGAAAATCTCATTAACAACAATTAGCTGGTAGCCTGTAAGCCAGGTGTGAGTGTGGGTGGTGATTGAGCTGCCTGGCAGGTGAGCGATCGGATACGGATAACATCAACCAGATTTGCATCAACGGGTAAATTAGTGCTGCCTCACTTGACTAATCTGGCAGACTTTAAATGGCAGCGATTTATTAGATTGAACGCTTCATTGACTTATGAACTCTCACTTGAATTTCCAATCAATTTGAATCACTTGCCAGCGCCCCGAAATTCTTGACAGCGATTATGGAATTCTAGGAATTTTTAGCAGCATAGAATATTTTATTACCTCTTTGACATACAATGGAAATATACAAAAAGTAACTAAAAATAATATGTTTTCTAAGAAATTGAGCTAATTATTTATTAGTGAAAAATTCCAAGAATTTTTTGTAAAGAGTTGTGTGTTTCAGTATAAATAGGGAAAGATTGATTTAAGTTGTTCATTCGAAATCATCATGGCAATGAATATTCTGGTGAGTAGAACATGACTTGCAGTTGATCTTGAATCTAATTTTCATTCTTTAATTGCAGGCAATTTTAGTCTTGGTCCTATTGGGGGTCCATTTTGTGGCAAGTAAACCACAAATTTTTCTTCCCGGTACTATCGAAATATCGGCACCTTGTCCTGAGCCTGTTTGGTATATCCCTACCCTTTCAACATATAATGCTCCCAGACCAACAATTTATGTTTCCTTTCCAAAATTTAGTTTAGAGGAACGTCTTAGAGCTGGAGCTTTGAATTCTGTTTAAATTGGTTATATAAAAATTTTTAAAATTTTTGTTCAGCAACATCATGCTTATTGAAAATATATAAAATATATTAAAAAAAAAAAAATTCCCTCATCATCAAGGACTCTTTCAAATATTTGTCAAAATTTCCACAGTTCTCCAAATACTTCATATATATCTATATATATATTTTCGAATGGCTGGCAATGCGGAGGAGGCGGCCGACTTTGAAACGGCGATTGCCGCGTGCGGCTTCGGTATGTTTAACGTCTTCATCCTGTGCAGCGCGATGCCCTGCCTCACGGCCATGGTCTTCTCCGCATCCGCCCTGTCCTATGTGATGCCCTCGGCGGAGTGCGATCTGGAACTCAGTCTCCTGGACAAGGGATTGCTCAATGCGGCCACATATGCCGGAATGATCATCTCGGCCATACCCTGGGGTTTCATTGCCGACACTTTCGGACGCCGTCCGGTTCTCATTTCCGGCGGTTGGCTAGACGGCTTCTTTGTGTTGTGCGCCTCCTTGAGTCAGGATACGGCTCAACTGATGGCCTTTAAGTTCTTTGACGGTTTCGTGTGCGTATAACCAACACTTTTTTGTAAAATATATATTTATATGATCTCTAAATGTCCGGTATATGAAAGTTAATGATGATTTTATGATATGAAAACTGATTTTTTTTTAATCTAAAAATATGTTTCTTAAACTTGTAACATATTAAAATGCTTAGATTATCATTAACAATTATTCTTAAGTAAAAATAATTTCATTTAAAACTAGAACTATTTTTATTTTAGTTGCAAACTATTTTCTTCGAGTGCTCAATCGATATTCAGACTAATGAGTTTCTCCCTCAGCATCTGCGGCCCCTTTGCGGTGGTGGTCAGCTATTTGGCCGAGTTCCATGGGAAGAAGCACCGACCGTATATCATGCTGTTCGTGGGCCTCTGCGTTTCCGCCGGATCGATGATTATGCCCCTTATGGCGTACGTTTTGCTGCCGGTGAACATCTTCTTTAAGGTGGGCACTTTGGAGTGTAGGTGAGTCCCGGTCGATGTGACCTCAAATCTTAAGCTTGTCCCTCGTCCGCAGTTCGTACGTGGCAAATTTTTCTGGCAGCCAGTGCGATTCCCACCCTAATGAGCGGCCTGATGCACATATTCCTGCCCGAGAGCCCCAAATTCCTTATGTCCCAGGGCAACTACACAAAGGCCATGGAGTCTCTGCAGCGCATCTATAAGATGAACAAGCGCAAGAGCAAGGAAAGCTATCCGGTGGGTATTTATTAAAAGATACTATTATTTATTCTATAATATTGTTTTTTACCAGGTAAAGCGCCTTACCGATACCACGCCGGATCGATCCGCTGAGCTTGACGGCACTGACAGACGGTTCACGCCAAAGGAGAAGTTCGATCGGGCGAAAAAGCAGTTCAGAGAAGGCTTCAAGCAGCTAAAACCCATGTGCTCTCAACCCTATTTGACCCTTTCCCTGAAGGTGTACTTTCTGCACTTTTGCCAGATCATGTGGTGAGTAAATGTCATTCCTAAACCATATATTTTTCCTATATTTTTCTCGTGATCAGTGTGAATTCGGTGCGCTTGTGGATGCCGCAAATCTTTGCCACGATGAACGCCCTGGAGAAGCAGGGCGCCAACGATACGAGCGTGTGCGCCGTGCTGGTTCACAATGCTGAGGCCTTGCCCCGGAGCTCGGACGCGAGGAAGGCGGAGTGCAATCTAGTAGGTAGGATATCGCTTGGCCCTGCCTTCACTGGCGCTAAAATAATGAATCGATCGAACAGCACCACAATGCGGACAGCTATCTGGGTAACATAATTGTGTCGGCCATTGGCCTGGCCGGCTACCTGGTTATTTTTCCACTGATGCGAATCAGTTTGGTGGCGAATCACATAGTGAGTGAGTACTGTACGATCAGATTTTAATTAAGGAACACCTGGAACTATTTGAAATCGTTGCAGAGGTGTTTCTCTTCATTTGCATCTTCCTGGTGGGTGGCCTGTACTTTGTAAAGACTTCACTGGTAACGGTGCTGGTGTCAGCCACTTACTTGACTTTGATGGGTATTTGTGCCACGACTGTTATAGGCATGTCTGTGGTGATATTTCCCACTCTGATGAGGTTAATATTTACTTGAATTATTTTTTATTTTAAATAATGTTAAATATATTTTTAACAGAACAATGGTGCTGCTGCTGATAATGACTTTCGGCAGGCTGGGCTCTGTGAGTGGCAATATCCTTCTGCCTCTGTTTATGCAACTCAGCTGCCTGGCTCCGTTTCTCTATTTAATTGCTTTGATGACCAGTAAGTTATATCCTTTTCATTGCTATATAAATTTTATTTATTTTTTATTAAATTTTATAGTTGCCTTTCTGTGCTCGCTGTTCCTGAAGTTTGACGATCAGCAGGCCCTGAACTAGAGCTAGAGAAAGTTCCACAGAAGTTAAGCTGGCCGCGAATATAAATGAATTATTAATCAAGGCAATCAACTGTGTGCCATGCGGTTAATTCAACTTAATTACATTTTAATCACGCAGTCAGCCGACTTTGATTAATTTCTATAAGGGGGGGAGTACATGTGTGTGTAGTGTTTGTATATTCTAGTAATTATGTTTTGCGGTCGGCAATTAATTTGCACATGCAAAAATGAATCGCAACTCGCGCTTCAATGGCTGCCAAAGTAATTTTTCACAAAAGAGGCTGTCTGTTTTTTTCTGGCTAAAAGTTTTCCATGTGCTTTTCCGCAGCCATAAATCAGCACTACGGCTTGTTGCTCTCACCCTCCCTGGTATCAATGGGAGTCTCTTAGTGATGCACACATGGCGTATGCTTGATGCCGCACTAGAGTCTCCTATTTCTGGGGCACTTTCGCCCCTGACCCCCAGCCAAACTAACCTATTTCTCAGGCTGTCAAAACAAAGTCAAGCGGTAATTGACACATGTTGACTTGGGGCGACTCCCTCGCCAGTTCGTTGGCGACTTTCCTGCGAGTTTCCATACGTGAAAATAAATATGTATGTCTGTGGTGTGTATACGTATGTATATAGAGTCATGCCCGTAGTTTGGGCTGCACTTATTCCGGTTCAATTTATTGGCAAAGCACTCGCAGGCAGACACTGAACTTTATTGAAGAACTGTGAGTCATCTTGTGTTTGTGTTTTGCACTCAGTTGTGCAGGGAACAAGGATATGCCAGAGTTCAGGTACATTTTGGCAGAAGGTTGCTAAAAGGGCTTTACTTTTTAAAATTTTTGAAAAGTTTACTCTCTAAATACCATTGCATATATTAGGTACTTAAAGTTATTAAATGTATGTATTTTTTTCTTAGCTAAAAATTAATTAGCGGGTATCTTATATTCGATCTAACTTGATATTTCGAACCGTCTAGTTATGGTTCCTAAATTTGACTAAAAGCCTGCTTAATGCACAAAAGTGTGGGTGGGCTAAAAATCCTAGCAGATTGCTCTGTATTTTTAGAGCTTTCTATTTGGGCGAATCCTTAGGCCATAGCCCCGCGCACTCTATAAAAACTCAGGAACAACAAATGCGCATAAATTTATCATAATAAACATGCATAAATCGCCGTGAATATAAGCAAGGGAATCCCCCCGGAAAATGTGCAGAAATATGCTTAGGGCGTAATGTGTGGGATGAGGGAGGCGGTGGGCAGGGCCGAAATGTGGGCTATAAACTAAACGAAACAAGATCGTAAAAAAAGCTAAACATGGCAATGCATATGCGTGTAAGAGTGTGCGTGCCCTGGACCAAAATGAGGTCCATAGTTACACAAGGCACTGAAAGAAAAATCTTTTGAAAAGATAGAAAAGATAAATATATTTCACAAAATATTTAAGATGTTTTTTTATGCTAAAAATATAAATTATATATAAATCTAGTTTTTTAAGTATTAAAATAATATCTTAATATATATATTGCCTAAATTTTAAATTTAAAGCAAAGTTAGTTCTCAGTGTGCAAGTGCTAGGAGTTCTTGGAGTTTGAGGGTGTCAGGACTCGCCTGAATGGGCAGTCATAATCACATGGGGGCAAAGGTTAGAGGGTTTGAGGGAGAGAGAGGGGCGGCTTTAGATAGAGAGGCAGACATAAACATTTCCAGACATTAGCAAACACAAAATACAACAAACAAGCCAAAGTACCGCACAACACACACGCACACACATACATACAATCACAATCGTTCATTTGAACAATCCTTGAAGTGGTCATTGTGTGTGGGTCGTGTCCTTTGCCATCATTTACAGGTCATTCATCATATCTCTCGCCCGAAGTCTATTTGAAGCCACAGCGAAAGCAAAAACCTAATACAAAAATGAAGGTGAAAATGAAACATAAACCAAAATACCGAAGGCATAACAGGTGAACTGAACAAAAAACCATTACAAAATCCCAAGGGACAGAACACCAGACATAAAATATGGACTAAAGATGGCATTGTATATACTTGTGACAAGCATTCTCTGATTTATTAATAGCTTAACCTAATTGAAAAGGTTAAAAATAGGCGTAGGATGCTGCAAGATGTACGGTGATTAATTAACGGTATTTTTGTACTTGTGAAATTGTAATATAAATATTTTCGAATAAAAAAATAAATAAATAAAAAAAAAGACAGAATTATATTGCTTAATTCACTTAACTAATCATTTTTCAACATTTATTAAATTAATTTATTTGGAGAGCTATTCTGTGCTGATAAGTGAAAAAATATTTCATTTATAGACCTAGATAGCTCGGTGCTTGATTAGTTTTAATATTATTAATTAAGTTCTCTGATAAAGTCAAGTCACTTCGATTCTTACAACACGACTCCGTGGCGCAATGGTAGCGCGTCTGACTCCAGATCAGAAGGTTGCGTGTTCAAATCACGTCGGGGTCAATATGGAAAACATCCGGCTTTCCCAATGTTTTTTATTTTTGATTTATTTTCCTACTATTTGTCTATGATTAAGCATTGCAAAAATGGTAAAAGTAATTATTATTGATCATGTTAAGGACATCATTCAAAATTTTGGTTGAAAAACGGAAATTCACTTT
>JAEIIJ010008416.1:0-26545 GCA_018904815.1 Drosophila ogumai | reverse complement strand
TAATTATTGTTTAATTAATAATTTTTTAATAATTGTTTTTTACTTAATGTTTTCTTTTTTTTTTTTTTGTATAATATAATTTGATGGCTGGGCTACATGTTTAATTTGCATTTATCAGAAATCGGTATCTGCACGTGTCGAAGGATTGAGGGAATCTTCACCACCGTGCCGTAATCTACATTTGATCAGGAAATTACCAGTTTAATAGATATTCAAAGTAATGTTGAATATAATAAATAAAAAATATATTTTATATGAAATATAAATTCTATAAATATATATTCTTTTATATATCAAATTTTGAACGTATATTCTATATTTTATATTTAAATTTTAACCCGCCCATGCTTTAAATTTCATGCTTTTCCAGATATGTACATATTATATGAAACTTTTCCAATCGATAGTATTTTTAGTAGACGATTATATCTTTAAAAACAATAATAAACAATAGGTAAGAATCAATAATCTTTAAGTTAATACAATTTAATAGTCGCGAATCCGAAATAATATGACACTAAACAACCCCAAAAATGTATAAATTTCCAGGGTATCTTACCAGAACTTATTTAATTTCTTTCTATAATGCCGTCACGGGTTTAATTATTGCGAAAGGCAAATGAAAGCCAAGTAGCAGCAGACGCAAGACACAAATTTACATTGCCAAATCATGGCAAAAACAAATCCCCAAGAGACAACAAGCCGGAGACCATCATCTCCAACTGCTGCGCCGGCAAAGTTAACAATGCAAACGAGGTTGCACAACGGACTCCCCCCGGTTTAATGAGCTCCCAGCTTCCATCTCCCAGCTGCAGCATCGTGCTTTAGTGCATTAAATCATGTGTCTGGCTCAGAATTTTTGTCGCACAATTTGGCTAACAACACTTCAGCAAATGCCAGTCAAAACAATAACAGAGTGGCAGCAGAGAGGGTCTGCTTTGGATTCGTTTTCCCTCAAAAAATTCTGTCGTCAAGCTCGCTTCTCTGACAATGGTGCCGGCATTAAATAATACGCATTCGGAGACTTGATACAACTTTTTTGTTTATTTTTTCACACGTGCTACGCAATGCCAAACACTTTGTATATGCAAAAATTGGAATTTGCAAGTATAAGAGTTTCGGAGAGCAAAAGAAAGGCAAAATGTTTAAAGAATATTGTACATTAATGTTATTTTATTTTAAATTTAATTTTGTATTTAATACTTTGAAGATGCTGAATAATTTTTAGATATATTTTTTTTTATTTAATGAATTTTCTTATTCATTTTTTCATAAAGTTTAAGACACACCACAGTTAAATGAAATTTTCAAGCATTTTAAACGATATTTCGTAGTAGAAAAAAAAAAATTAATAAATAAATACAAAAAATGTATCTACAAGATTTATATTTAAAAAAAAAACTTAAAACAAAAAAATAGTACGAATATTTTGTTTGCATACTACTTATTAAATAGTTTATAATAAAATAAATTATATTTATAAAATATACAAATTGTAAAAGGAAACACAATCTCTTATAAGCTCTTAAAACATTTTTCGATTTGTGCTTAAATAAGTCACTTAAACATTTCCTCCTAAGCCACTTTACTTAATCATTAAATATCTACTTTCAATATCCGCTTTTAAACTTTAAACAAGATCTGAATATTTATTCAATTTAATAAAAACACTGACCATTACCGGCTTACCTAAATAAATATTATGCCAAAAAATTAATATAACAAACAAAACCAAGCACATTTTTTTTTTCCTTGACCAAAACTGAAATGAACCAAACAATTATTTGGACAATTTTGGATTCCAAGCGATTTGATGCGAATTTATTTCAGGGCCAAAAACGATGAAGGCTTTCCTCAATTGACAAAAGAAGAAAAAAAAAACTAAAATATATACTTATAACCACACATAAATGAATTAAACGGTGGTTGATGGCGGAAAATGCTTCGGATAATCGTCAGCTGACCAAAAAAGCGAACCTCTGACATTTTGGCCATCGAAGAGTGGCGAAATAGTTTTTTGGCTTATGGTTTTTTGGATTTTACAGAACCCAAGGTGCCGACGCCACGTGATGCGGTAAGCAGTCAAAGTCAGTCACTGGGTTATGGTAACCTCAAAAAAATACAAAAAGCCATCGACATCTACATTCGCCAAGAGGAAAAGAAGAAGTTAATTAGCATCCGACGCTCAGCCCAATGTTAATTATGTTATTGTAATTTATCATTGTTTACGCTTTGTGCCCGCACTTCTTTTCAGGCAAACAGCCAATTTTCCCAAGACTACACCTGTCCCTGATATCAGAAAAAAAATATATATGTTTAGTCATTGTCCAGAATAAGTCATTTAAAGTCAGGCAGTGCCTCTTAAATGTATAATCATAAAATGGGTAAAGTAAAAATTTTTTAGTAATAAGACTTCTTGTTTTTTTATTACCTTTAAAAAATCAAAATGATTACTTCAACTTCAACAAAAATTCCTAATTTCAACCTGTAGAATAGCTCAATTAGAAAGCTACTCTAAATTAAATTTTACATCACAGTAATTTGTGTTTTATTTAATGCTAAGCCACCTGTTTTTGAAAAGGTAACCACATAGTTAAGCCCTGTGAATGCCACTCAATCAAAATATATAAAACCCCATTTATTACAAGTTACAAACATTTCTTTAGCTCGATAAAGAGTTTTTTGTGTCAATCTAATGATGACTGACTTTCCTTTGGCAATCGCCACGCAATGCGAATGTTGCGTAAGAAATCGCTACTCAAACAATGAGCCCAAATTGTAATTAAAAAGTTTGAAGTTTGGGATGGGAGAGATGTCAAGTGATAGATTAAGCGACCCAATTATGAGTATGTGGCACTGAGGCTGCGTGGGATTCCGACAGGCGGCCGTTGTTGCCAATTTCGTGAGATATGTGGCAAAGGAAAGTGAAATTGCAGGCAATGGAAAATCACAGTCCCACACCAGTCGTGAGCCAAAGCTGAGGGCCATTAAATATCAGTATCTATAAACAGGGAAAACACGTTATAGTGATACAATCAAGGATATTTTGTGAAAAGAATTTTTTGATTAAACAATTTTTGAAGTAGAAAATATAGTAAAAACCCCACCTAATGTTGGTTTAACCAAACTTCATGATTTTTGTTTACAATTAATTAAGCAATATCTTTAAGAACTGTTTTTAATAATATAAAATATATGACACATTTTTTTTAAAATATTTTTTCCTGAAAAGTTTACCTCTTCGAGTGTTCACTGTAGTGCTTTTACGTGCGCTATATCCATGACGCCTAAGGTCTCTCGTACTTAACTTCATGGTAAGCGGTAAGCGGAGTTTTAATTTTTATTGTTGCTTGCCTCTGGGTAACCCATTCGGATGGAGTATGGAGCATGGAGTGCAGATCTAATTGCAGCCACAGCCATGGATATGCCTTTTATTTCGTTCGTTTTCGGGTGTTATTTGTTTTGTGCGACTGCCTTTTGCCAGTCAGCGTTCTTCAAGTTCAAGTTCGGGGCTCCATCATTTGGCGCTGTTCGCACTTAATGATTTCACACATCTGCTACTTCGACTTCGATTTCGAGATCGGCTGTTTTGGATATTCGGATGCATAAATCACTTAGGCAAATGCGTTCAAAGTCACAACGAAATCAAGAAATGCAGGCATCATTTGGAGGCACGAACTTTAAGATACACTAGGGTAAATATAATTTAATTAGTTAAATGTATCGTATGTTTCACTGGGCAGACAACAAAGACTGTGTCCATAATTAAGCTTTTATATTTAATTGTTTAATCAAATAATTATTTATTATTATATTTTCATAAAGTTAAAGGGTAATGATCAGAGATTAGGAAATTGTTAGGGCTTCTAGCAGGCTTGAATTAGGATGCCCTAAGCTGCTTAAAGATACCTTGAAAAAATCTGCAAATTCTTAAAAAAGGAAATATTTAATAAGAATTTAGTTTATGATTTAAACAGGGAGATCTAAATTTATTTATAATTTTTATTAACCAACTGACAATCTCCTTAAATTCAGGGTATAAAAAACAAGATGCACGGCAGATGTACCGGCAAATTGTAAAGTGA
The DNA here is from genome assembly GCA_018904815.1 of Drosophila ogumai. NCBI lineage: Eukaryota > Metazoa > Arthropoda > Insecta > Diptera > Drosophilidae > Drosophila > Drosophila ogumai. The sequence continues at coordinate 22,460 of JAEIIJ010008416.1, read as the reverse complement.
TTGCGAATCGATTTGAAGTTGTTGGCTGCCAGCCACTCCACCGCACACTTGGAACATGTGGAAAATGCAATTAAATTTAATTTACTGAACGACCTCCCATCGGATCGCATCGGTTTGCTGCCCATATTTTCATGTTTTATGTATGCTCGAAATGCAATTTGAAGATGCGCTCGAGGTGCGTGAGAGGACACTCGGGACAGATCAGAAGCTGAATCGCCTTGTAGGGGTGAACTTGAGCACAACGGACAACATTGGAGTTTTAAGCACTAAACAGTCGACGTTATTAGGCAATATTTTGGGCAGAGCACAATGAAAATTAATGAATATTGTTGCTGCCGTTTGGTTGCTGTGCTCTCATTAGGCAAATCAGAAAAATAACATTAATCACGCCGAGTGTAGGCTCAAATCTTAAACCATTTAAGCACGAGTATTTATTTATTTATTTGTTTATTTTGACTATTTTCTTTGCTGCCCTTTTTTGCTCGCTTCTTCAACACCTTTTGGCTAATGATGAGCAAATTGTGCCGGAAGCAATTTGTACCTCTATTGATTTTATTGACACCGTTTTGCTTTGTACCGAAAAATATTCAATTGTTACATAAGTGTATTGTACAAAATCACAAAACTAAAAAATAATAAAAAAAAAATATGATGGCAATAATTAAATTTAACCCCGCGGGGGTTCGGCTTAACTCAAGGCAATTAAAATAAAATCAAACACAAATGCATAATCATTTCTTTAAACAAAGCTTGTAACGGTGTTATCGATGGCTTTTTGCCTTTTCACACATATTTATTGCCTTTGCAACAACAACTGAGAGATCGCAAAGCAAAACAAAAGACTCAGGCAGCGAACTTGCCACTACAACATGTTCGAAGCTGCAGAAGATGCATTTTAAGCTGCAACTTTGGCCAAAAACCAGTAGCCCAGTGACACATTTATGGCGGCAGTAGCCGCAACTGTCGATTTACGGCCCCCAAACTCAATTAGCCATCGAATGCATACCGAACACAACGCATCTTTATATGAAAACAGAAAAAATAACCAAAAACCGAGCCCGACTCTACGTTCGTTTAAGCCAAGCCTCCAAGCCCCCCACAGGTTTGAGCCACGTTCAAACATCGAACATCGCCAGCCGATGATGGCTTTTGCTCGTTTTGGTTTGTTTGGCTTTTTGGGGACAGGCTATAAACCGTGGCAAGATCGTCAGTGCGTTCAGTTGGTAAAAGTGAAGCGTTGCGTGCGGTTGTTTCCCAGGCTAAAACCACAACCTCAGTTGGATTTCGAGTTCTTTCAGCCCCGTTCGTGTCGTTTTTGCGCCGATCTAAAAGGTGATTATCATACATAATCGTACCATATCCTTTAAGGACAAGTGACTACAAAAGAGTGTAATCTTTGTTGTTAAAAAAAAGATTTTAATAGTTCAAATCGAGCTGTGTTTTTAATTCTGACTATTTGTTGTAAATTGTGTACTTGCTAAGTGGGTCAGTTGTAGAATTGAAGATTTAGTTTATTTACAAATTTGAATTTTTAAAGTTTTTCATTTAATTTTATTTTTATTTTACATGAGCCAACAGTAGTTTTTAGTTAGTTTCATTAGTTTCATTTTGTATTGTATTTTATCATTGTGAAATGGATTTAAAAGATATTTTAGATATCGTCATAAGACTACATGTTAAAAGTATTTTTGAATAAAGTCGTAAATTGTTTAAATTGTTTAAAGACTTAAAATCTTAATTTAAAATTTAAAATTCTCTGAAGACGTCAAAGAAATACTCTTTTTCCCACAGAAGTGAAACAAGCACTAAACATTTACGTTTTGAAAACTCGCTTAATCCAAAAATATCAATCAAAGCTAGCACAAAGTTTTTAGTTTTTCTCCTCTTAAGTTTTACTTGGAATAGTTTTTTGACTGACAGTGATTAATAATTTGTTCTCCAAAGTTCTGTAAAAATCAACCTAAAATAATTCTGTCACAATGCATTCTGTCAGTTTGAAGAGCAAGGCAAGCAGTGTGAAAAATGTTGTTAGTAAAGCCAACAATGATGGAGTTCTTTTTTCGTCATTTACTTTTTTTTTTATATATTTCCAAGCGTGCCCTCGTTTTGGCCTGTTTCTCGCCCACTTGCCACCCCCAGGGCCATGCATTGAAGCAGAAGATTACGCAATATGTGGCAGTGCAAATGAGTGGAAAATCTAATTTTCCAACAGCAGTGGCAGTAGCAGTGGCAGCATGCAAATATTCAGGCAGTAATTACCAAAATGTCAGGCAACGGCTGCTACTGTTCGCTGCAAAATGTTTTTGGGGTCGTAAAGTCAATAATATTTTATGACTGGCCATAAAGGCAACTTGATAAGAATAGCAGCCTTTGACATTTTTACAGCCTCCAGTAGAGGTGACCTCACTTGAATGGTTATTTAAAATCTCAACGCTGTGACAGGTCACCAGTTAAACAATTTCAATGCCAAATCCCATTGCAATTGCGGAGGAGGACTTGCAGCAGCAGCAGAGTCTGCAATCTCTGAAAATTCCAAAGTAGAAATCACCAGTCACGATTCCGTCTCCAATTGACAACAAAATAATTTATCTCCGCGGAATGCGGGAAAGTCTTTACAGGCAGGCAGCAAAAAAATAAGAAAAAAAACCAAATCTCTCTGGGCTTCTCCTGTCACTCCGTTGGATGGATTCTCTTTAAAGGAAAGTTAGTATTGCCCCTGGGCGTGTCTCCTCCGCCTACTTTTTTTTGTGAATGAATTTCTGGTTTTACTTATGCCAATTTTCTGGCTCTTCAACATGAGTGACAATTTTCTGTTCTGATTTTATGGCAGCTTCCTCTTATTTGCTGTAATGATTATAAGGGGAAAAATGGAAATAATAAAGGGGATAATATAGTTTTTTTTTTTGTAGAATTATATGGGAGGTGAAGTAGTGTAAATTTTGTTAAATTATTCTTTTGAGCCCAAATTATTTTCAGAACTTAAAAAGTGTTGAGCAAAAAAGAAAATTTAAGAAGAGGAAATTTTTTTTTAAAACATTTATAGACTTGAAATAAAGTCTTAGATATTTAAATACGTTTTGTGCTTAAAAAAAATTAAATAAGTATATTGAAAACTTAGCTAATGATTGTATTAATGTTTATTTACTTTTTAATTGCTTTTAAAATTCTATGATTAGGAAAGGGGGCTTTAAAGAAATTCTAAACCGTCATAAAAACTTTTGGAAGAAAAATATTTTGTTACAAAATTTTTTTTTATCATTTTATCAATTTTACAAAAGAGTATTTTTCAAGAACCCAAAAAATTTTAAACTTACATATACAAATTTTCACAATGGGTATTTATAATAATATTTATAATAATAACGGAAAAATATCATGTATAAAAAGACATTTTTAATATTTTTCTAAACAATTCTATAACTGTGACTTTGTCTATTCCCCAAATTTTTTTTTTTTTATTATTTTCCCTTCTGTCAGCGGCTTGTAATTTGGCCAACCATCAATTTGGGCAATTCATTAGCACCTTGGCTACGTAGATGAAAGTGAAGATGCCCAGACACCTGAGAAGATTCCACTCGGGGACCTCTCACTAACCCCTCCCGCCACTCGTTCCTCCGCCGTCTGTGCCTCCACACTCCCTGCCACCTCTTCAACTGTCCTCCTCCTTTTTTTTTCACCTGACGCGCTGTCAATATTTATTGATATGGCCTGAACATACATATAAATACATATTTATGCGATGACCAAAAACGTACGAAGAAACATGACCATTTTCACTATCATTTCGCTTCATTGTTATTGTTTCCAGCGCTGACAGTGCACCAATGTCTGTGGCATTTTTGTGTTTTGCTCATCCGAGAAAAACCAGTAAGTCGCAGGTGCTGCTGCTGGTGACCAGTAAAAGTAATGCTCCTTCGGCCTGTCTGCTCCGCAAACTGGCCGTTGACAGACTTTCTTCTACCGTCTGTCCAGTTTTTCTGCATATTGTTTACTCTGGTCGAGGCTTCTTCTTCGGGCCAAGACGCGACCAGACCAGATCTGGCCAAGACCAGACCCAGGCCGTGGCAATTAAAGCGTCGCCTTCGTTTCGCAAATGCATCCGCGTGAAACTTTCATAACGATGGCAGCATCCTGCTCCCTTTTATTTGGTCTGAAAGAGGTCAAGTCGCTTGACCCAATGCCCGGATATTGCAATCCATTCTAATTAGCATTAAGACAGAGACTGCCTTAAATGCGGGGTATATCTTGAGGCAGCCAGGTAGCTTTGTGGCTTGCAACAGGCCTTTAAGCTGCATCTGGCAAATCCGTCTTCTTAGTAATTACTGTCATCGCTTCATGGCGAGGCGTTGCTTGAAATCAGAAACCAGAAACCCGTCTTCGGTCTTCGTTCTACAAACGAGCTGCAAGTGCAAGTTTCTCGGTGGTTTCTCTAGAGAAATGTCTGCTTATCGATTGATTTCTAATTAACAGGAAATGGCAGAAGCCGATCTAGGTGGCTAACATTAAATTATAGAGGAGGGTTATTAGAGAGAAGTCTAAAAAATTGTACAAAGTTTGAAATGGATATTTTTTAACGTTCTTTTACAAAACATTATTAATTTTTTATATTGTAATTTAAAAAGGTAAATAATGATTTAATACCTAATAATTGTTTTTTGCTTAAATTTCTTTTCTAAAGGAAAAAATAAAATCAAAATGTAAATTGTAAAATCTTTCTTTTTTTTTCATTTCAAATAAATTAAAAGTAATTTAAAAATATTAAGATAAATAAATAAAATATATTACACTATTTAAATATATTTAAATATCCATTTTTCTTAACCAAACCAAAAACTATTTGCCTCAAGCGAAATTCTCCTCAAAAGTATAGATTGGCAAATATTTTAAATAACTATTTTCGAGCATATACCACATCTTTACCAAAATTTAGACACCTGTTCCGCTCTGAGCAGCTAATGACAATTTTTTACCCATTTACCTCACCTCAAAATGTGCTCGAGGAGGCGCGTGATACATAAATAAAATTTGCTTGCAATCAAAGAGGAAAAATCTGGTAGAAAACCAGTTGCTCTAAGCCGTGCGCGAATCTCTGTAAAATGTAATGTATAAGCCGGAGATTAATTGCCATGTATGGGCTGGTGGGAGGGGTTTAAAAAAACAAACCAAACAAAAAATAAAATAATGTTTGGCAGATGCAACCACGAAGCCGCAGCACAAGTACGTACAAGTGGCTTGGAATTAATTATCTAACACAGGTTTCGGAGTCGGAATGCTGCACAGATGTGTGCTTGGAAAAACATTTCGACTGCTCTTTTTTTTAAGTTTTTTATATTTTTTTTGCTGCTAGCTATTTTGTAATATTTATTTGGCTATTGAGCACGTTTTGAAGGTTGCTTTTTGCACGCCGCGCACAGGTGAATTATATAAAAGAGATAACCATTTAAAGAGCCTAAAAATCATCATTAGTCATTTAGCCATCAAAGCAATTGCCTTTCTCCCACAATTTATATTTACAAGTGCGTCCATTGAAGAGTTCAATAAAGGCAAATATTGCGTAACAGAAGAAAACGAGACCCAAAATCCCAAAAACACCGAAAAAGAAAACAAAATGAGACAAAAATGAGAGCTACTTGGGGCGACGGCAAGTGCCCGATGGCGAAGACAATTGGTTCGGAAATATTTCAGCAGTTGCCAATGCCCTTACCCACGGCAATTAGCCGAAGAAAAAAACAAACCTGTACATACACCTATATGGCTCACCTTTAATAGGAAGAGCAAATGAGGCAACGGAAATTCAAATTACAAAATTTACAAGCCGTGAAAAAGAGGAACAAAACACAAAAAAACACATGCAATTGCGCGTGGCCAAAACAAAAGCCCAACCGAAGACGACCTGTTATCAGGCGGAAGAGTTTCGAATATATTGGCCAGGGAGACTGATCCAGCAATATGTGTAATGCATGACCATGGACGACGACAACAACGGGCCTCGAGCCCCGAACTCGGGCAACTTTCTCCATTAACTGCGAGTATTTCTCCGCTTTGGTATGCGCAAGACAAACTCTGGGCTCCGGCTGAGCCAGAAACGCCTGCGTACTGGAATGCCTCTGACTAATGGGCATAGCATATGGAAACCGCTGGGAATGGGAGCGGTGAGTGGGAGGTGGGAGTTCCTTGGCTTTGGCTAGGTCAGGTTTTATTTTTTTTTGGGCTAGGTCAGTTACGGTTTGGTAACTTTTTTTAAGGTCACTCACAGAAGCTATAAAGGCTATTTATTCTGAAAAAAAAAAGAGTTAAGTTGGTCAATTCAATTTTGAGGTTGATTAATTTGCCAGAAATTGGTTTGAAATTAGAATAAACAACAAAGATTATAAAGTTTTATATATTTTTTCTTAGATATAACGATTTTTTTTATTTTTAGTTTTAGATGCAAATAATTAAAGATTAGTTTTTCTAAACAAAATCTAATTTTGTAATATTGTTATTGTTAATTGACCTTAAGGTAACCTTTTTAATTTAAAATGCAAATTAAATATAAATTTAAAAGAGTACATACATTAATGATTATAATTTTTGCTAATTCATTTTTTAGCTGAAATAATAGTGGCCCAATTTTCTATTCAATCTTATAGATCCCTCCCAATCATCAGTAATTTATTTTAAACGATTTGCTTGGTTAGTTACAGATAATTAAGTCTTTTTGTCTAGCCTTTAGACAGTTTTTAGCACGCGTTTTAGTTAATTCCCCAGCTGAGATCAGCTTATTTAAATCCGGACCTGATTGCAAGTCGATAATTTAGATAAGATGTAATTTTGATTAGCTGCCAGAACAACCAGTCGTCGTCCATCAATGGAACCATAAAAATTTGCATACAATTTTCATGTTTAATTTTTTTTTTATGTACACATAAAAAACAATAAAGCCATTTGCATAGGCACTAACTATGTACGATGCTTCGACTGTTGCCGGGCCGAGAGTCTGGGCTCTGTTGTGTTGGGGGAACAATTCTCACGTTACGAAATGGAAACCAGGTTGAAGGCCTCTCTCCGAAATGGAAAACTACTTAATTAGCCGAAATGGAATCAAATTGTGCAAAATGACAATTGTAAGCGACAAATTCCATATACAAAACACACTCAAAATTGATCAAAATCGATGCAAAGCATTTCCAATCACTGATTTTGCATAAAAACCCAGCAGCGACTCATCCAAGCGGAAATGGCTTTTGGGTGGGGCCAAAAGCAAATCAGATCTATTTCGAGTCGAAATTGAATTTTCTAAACAGTTTTAGGCCGAGCTTAGCGGGTTAAGTCACTCGAAATTTGTTTGCGGTGGTGGAATTGGCAAATCCAGTGACTAAAACATAAATATATTCCTTTTTAAGTAATTTAATAAATATTTTTTTGGATTTCTTTATTATTTTCTCCATTTTAAAATCTCAAATAATTATTTTTTCCTTTAAGAAACTATTATATAATTTTAATATTTATTAATCAATTGTTTATATATTATATTCCCTATTTTTAGCTATCCAAATATGTCTGTGCTGCGTGCCCTGCTGCTGCTGGCACTGAGCGCCACCATGGCGCTGGCCCAGCGTCGTCTGGCCCTGCCCGATCCGAGGAGCTGTGCCAACCGTGTGCGTCATGCCAGCTACCGGGATGCCAGGGGCGTCTCCCACTCGTACTTCTTCAGCTGGGAGCATGCTCCCACCCGCAGTCTGGAGGTGGACTGGCTGGACGCTAGAAATATCTGCCGTAGGCATTGCATGGACGCCGTCTCCCTGGAGACTCCGCAGGAGAATGACTTTGTGAAGCAGCGTATTGCCCGGGGCAATGTGCGTTATATTTGGACCTCGGGCAGAAAGTGCAACTTTGCTGGCTGCGACAGGCCCGATCTGCAGCCACCCAATGAGAATGGTTGGTTCTGGTCGGGATCGGGGGCCAAGATTGGACCCACCTCGCAGAGGAACACCGGCGATTGGTCGGCCACGGGCGGATACCAGCAGCCGCAGCCGGACAACAGGGAGGCGGCCCAGGGCAATGACGAGAGCTGCCTGTCCATCCTGAACAACTTCTACAACGACGGCATCAAGTGGCACGATGTGGCCTGCCATCACATCAAGCCGTTCGTCTGCGAGGACTCCGATGAGCTGCTGAACTTCGTGCGCTCCCGGAACCCCAATGTCCGCTTGTAATTCTAAACTAGAGCCTAAGCTTGATGGAGATGATAAAATTTACATATTTATGTAGCCTTAAAAAAAGGAAACATTGATTGGTTGATGATTGATTGATTAATTGATTTGACGATTGATTGCTTGATTCAGTGACTGTTCAATCCAACATTGATGGCTTCCAAAGCGCCTAACATTCGTTTGTTCGGTTTAGTTCTAAAATCCAAAATTTGAATAACATTTTCTGTGTCGATCCATGCGCATGATAAACAAAATTGTTAAATAATTTTAAACAAATTGTTAATAAATACGAAAAATTGAACCCAACAGTGAAAGACGCTTCTGTGTTTTGTTTTAAACATTTAATGCGTATATATTTTTATATATTTATTTAGTACGATTTCACTAGAAAATGCTTGTATGTAAATATATATATTGTTCTGTTTAATAGGTATTTCCATTATCTGAATACTTTGGTAAGTTCTGTTTGCTTGCTGGAACTTATTCGTCTAGTTTTGTTACAACATTACAACTAGGAATTAATTTAAATTATTGAAATATTTTTTAGCCATTTCGAGTTTTGAAGAAGACACAAGGTTAGCAGATTCGATCTAGTAAAGTAAGTGGTTCTGGCGAATTAAAATTCAAATAATAATAATAATATACAGTTTACATGCTAAATTTACAACTAATTTCGGGTTGCCTGTTCTTAAAAATATACAAATACATTTTAAGGAAAATTTAAAATCCAATTGTTCAACATAAAAATCTAACAACAATCAATGGGTAGTTAAACCCTCTTTTCTTTAAAGGGTTAAGCTTAATCTTAGTCGTAGAAATTAACAAGTGATTTCTGGGTTAACTGGAACTTAGGGAACTTATAGTTCGGTTATGCATGTTGTGTGGAGTTCTGTGTGTTTATGTGGGAGCTGTGGTTGTGGTGGTGGTGGGTATTGTTGCTGGTATTTTGCTCAACAAAATACGGTCCTAAAAAAATGGGAGAATTACAAAAATGTAGTTAATACAAAATGACAAAAGCATTTTAGAGGAAAGCTCACAAAACACATAGTTTTTTTTAGTTAGAATTTAGAATTGAGGCTTACGGTTAGTTTTGGGGTCGAATTAGTAGCCACCACAATGATTTAGGGTTTACTTTTTGGTTTTTTCGTGCGGGTTAGTCACAAGCGAGCCCCCATTAGCCAAGACTCAAACCGTAAAGCCCAAAAGTTGCGCTTTACCTGCCGCCAGACAAATTCAACTTCAATTTCAATTTCAATTTCAATTCAACTTCAATTTCAACTTCAACATCAAACAAGGAAACACCAAACACACGTCTAGGTTAAGACTAAATACGTTGTGGTTACGCCTACGCCTCTCTGCTGGTGTTATTCTCAAATACAGTGTGTGCACTTGGTATTCGTTTGCTTTCTGGTTAGATAGATGTGCGTGTATCTGTATCTGAGTATCTGATATCTGATATCTGAGTTTTGGTATCTTTTTTTTTGTTTTTGCTGAACTTAAGCAGTACTTGAGTTATGGGATGCGCCGCTGATCGCGTTGAACAAAGCCATGCTGTTGCGCTGATTTATGCTGTCAGCATCGTCGCTTAGCGGCTGGAAGGACTCATCGTCGAGCAACTCACTGAGCGCCTGGCACAGCTTCTCGTAGTTCTCCTTTAGCACATGATGGTACTCCTTCTGGTCGGCACTAATGATCCTTTCGTTGAGGAACAGGGCCTTCTGGCAAACCACAATAAAGTCGCTGAAAGAGAAGGGAAATTAATAATGATTTTACTAGAATTTAAGGCAATATAAAATCTTCTTTACAGCATTTTTTATGAAATCGAATAGGCCACGAAACGAGAATCTTTCCTACTACAAATTGTTACTCCAATATATATTATACATTCTTTTTTTACGGAGCTTTTCTCTTTTTGTGGGCTGTTAGACTCAGGTAAGTTTATACCTTAAATTATAAGCTAATACTCGCTAGTAATTATAACAATGGTACATTGTAGTTAGTTTATTTAAATAACATAGTAAATAATTTAGAACTAAATAGTAGTAATAACCAGAGGTCGCAAGAATGTTTCTTGCATCTTGATTCCCCACGAATTTGATTGAAAGCAAAATATTTGACAATCGACTAGCATCTTCACCTTTTTTGGCCTGATTTCTTCTCAATTCCTCAACTAGCATAGCTTAAAAATCCTAAAAACTAACTTAATATTTAAAAAAACCTTACCGAAACACATCCTTAAGATCACCGACGCGATCCACTGAGAAATTATTAACCACCTTGGCATCCAGGAAGGCATGAGCGTAGGCCAAAGGACCTGCATTCACGGTCACCGCCACACTTCCTTGCAGGCGCAACTGCAGCTTCTTCACATCGGCTGGCGGGAGAATGATCTCCTCCAGCTCTGAAACCTTTGATTGCATCTCATCGATGGCCACCTCGATGGGACTCAGTTCTATGATCTCGCGCGCTTTCACGGGTATACGTTTAAGGACATAGGGAAATGAGTATTGAGCTGGGGGAAATTAATTATTAATTATTATATTTTATATTTTATTTTATATAATAAGAACTCACTCTTTATGACCGTCTTGCGTTTCCATTGCTCTTCGACGCTGCCGCGAGCTGCTCCCGATTTGGTGAACGGCGTTTCATACATAAACGTGTCCACATCGTGATTCTGCTCGAATTCGTTGAGCCTCTGATCGAGTTCATCCTTGGAGAAGAAGGGAATTACATGGGTGACCTGTATGTAGGCCAGCTTGGCATCCAATTCATCAACTTTGACCTAAAAGTAAAGTTCATAAGAAAAATTTTTTAGAGATTTTTTACAGGAAATAAAATATAAGAACAAATCCCATCTAGTCACCCTTCACGCACCCTTCAGATAAAGTAGCTCGTTTTCCGAATATTACCATATTACTTCCTCACTTACTACCCTCGACTGATGTAGTTCTAACAATTCAACAAATTTACTAGCTTCTAGTAAATTGTTTGTTACTTTTTTACAATACCACTGCAGACCAAGAAAGAACACTACAACCGCTCAAAAAGTTTCAAAATTTCATATTCATTTCGGGTACCCCTCCCTAGTTTCGGCTGCTCATCTCACATTCGACATAGAGACACAGAGCTGAGTGTCCGTTATGGAGCACTTTTATTCTTTACCGGTTCCTCGGATGTCCATCGGAATGATCCAACCTGTTGAGTACTCTCCCCTTAACCCGAATGCCTTGGAGTTTGTGCCCTCGCATCGCCAGAACAACCCGGAAATCCACAGCAGCAACGTAAAGACTAAAACGGAGGCCACTTCAACAACCACTTTGGCTCGTCCAGAGATCGTTGGGGATGCTGTGAACCATGTGGAGAATGGTTATTCCGTACAGCGCCAGATCTTCGAGTGTCTCAGCCAGCTGGGAGATGAACAAATGCCGCTGGAGGAAGTCGGGGTGGCTTTGTTGCCCGGCGGACGAGGCCTTAGCATGATATTCACCACCAAGCGGAAGCCGGGCCAGCTCTTTCAGCCGCCGGATCCCAACGATCCGATCTTCCTCAAGGGCCACAGCCTCCAGCTGGACGTGAGCGATCCCAAAAAGCTGGACAACCGCCCAGAGAGCGTCCTGGTGGCCCAGTTTCTCTTTCGCGTCAACGACTTGCTCAGGGAGAAGTACGAGGACGGCGGCGATGCCTCCATCTGCCCCAAATGCACTCTGTGCTCCAATCGCAGCTACACGGAGCTGGAGATCGAGCACCAAATCGAGGGCATTAAGGCTTTCGAGAACTTCACATTCACCGAATCCACTCGCTACCAGGACCTGGTTTCGCATAAAGCCTTCCAGGAGCTGTGCCGCAAGCTGGGCCTGATTGTGAGCCGGGATCAGATCCACATCAATAGGACCAGCAGTGGACAGTCTCCAACTGCCTCGCCGCCGCCACCCTCGGCCCAGACCTCGGTGGCCACAGTTTCCATTGACGACGACGAGACCATCACCGAAATGGAAACGGATGTGGAGGCGTATGCCGGGGACGATGAATCGCAGTTCAATGGACATGACCTGACACCAAAGGGGAGTACCTATCCGGAGACTTCCACGAAATATGTGAGGGGAAAGCTATACAGGTAAGTGGTGACTTAACTTCTTAACTTAAAAATAAATATTTAAAACCTAAAATGCCTTTGCTAAATATTCTATAAACATTTTTTCTATCAACCTTTTCAGATATGATAACTCTGAGGGATCCCAGTTTGTGAACCAGCTGACCGAGATGGGTTCTGAACCCACGACGGGCGACCATGATAATACCCAACCATCTACACCGGTCAATCCTATGATTGCCTCCAGTATGCCAACCCAGTTTCCGCGTGTTTACAAGACAGCCAAGGCCAGGTGCTCGGTGCGTGGAGCGGGGGCCAGCCTCCAGAACGGATCACAGAACCGTAGGACAACTCCTTACAATCGGCCGACAGTGCAGAATCCCCAGGCCACACTCACAACCATCCAAAGATGCCGGCTTACGGCGGGAGGTGGCCAGTGCCAGGCCACTGCAGCAGGCGGGGAAAACTGTCCGAAATCCCGGAAGCTCCATGCGGAACCCTGCCTGCCCGCACCGACTCGCAAACAGAACTTTCAGCGGGCAACAGCGCCGAAGTCCGAGTTGGGGTGCCAGCAGGCGGGCGCCATGAAAGCTAGTAGTGTGGCAGGACGCCTGCCCAGACAGGGAAGACAGCCGAGCACTCAGCCGAAGCCGCAGTCGAATCATCTGTGAGTGGGCTTTCAAAGATTTAAGGTTCACAAATTTCGAAAAGATTTTCTCCTTAGGAGCAGCAAGGCTGCGGCCCAGGGACCACCTTCTAAGCAGCAACATGCCACCGGCCAGCGTATGATACCGAGGAGCACCACCACATCCCTGATGCGTCAATCGGAGGTTAAGCGAGTAGGTTGACCACCAAGCTAAATATGTTGGCAAAGAGTTAACTATAATTTCTTGCAGCGTATGAGCCTGATGCGCGGCGAAAGCGACTCTGACATGCTCTTCAACGAATATCTCTTTAAGTGATTGATTCACCACTGCAGATGGGTTGTATGGTTGTTATTAGTGCCCTTAAAGAAATAGTGTTTCATCGTAACTGTATAGTCTTAAAAATTTAAATAAAAAATTTTAATATTCAAAATGATCTTTGAGATATATTCCCAAGATATTGAAAAATATATAAACAAACAAGAAAAAATTAAATTCCCCACCAAAGATTAATTAATATTTTTCCTATAGCTAAAACTATTTCTCACCGGTGACGAATCCATGATCATCTTGACCACATCTGCTCCAAACTTCTCCCTGTACTGCTTGCCCAGTCTTTCGGATATCTCACTCAGCGAGGTTAGCTTTGGCTCCTTGTACACATACTCGATGGCATGGTCCTCCTCAAAGTACATCTATGAAATAAACAAAAATTAAATGAGCTTGAAGTCTCCTCCCAGAAAGAAGCTACCCACCATTCCGTAGAAAACCACTCGATAGAAGCGACCCAGCATCCTCTTGCCCGAACGATTCACCTCCACAATCTTGTTGTAGGCCTGGGTCAAGTGCTCGTAGCAGTGGGCCAGTTCCAAAAAGCTGCGATCCCTTTCGTACATGGGCAGTATAAGCTTGTAGAGCTCTCCGAGGCACTCGAATCTCTCGGCGCGGTCCAAGAAATCAGCACACTGCTTCAGCTGCTCCAAGAGCATTTGCTCTGTGTACTGGGAATCCTGGGCGCCGGCATCCAGCTTCAGACCCTGCTCATCCAATGGAATATTTCTGGATATCTTGCCAAAGGCCGTGGACGACCAACTGAGACTGCAGCCTCCCCTCAAGCGCAGATATTCGCACATCAGAGCTGCTATGTGGAGGTGACAGCAGGCGGCCTCCGAGAGATTTCCATTCTGCTCGTGATTTCTGGCCATGGTCACCAGCCAGGTGTGGCGCAGCTCCGGCGTGGAGGCATACGAATTGGCCAGGGAATACTGTAGCTCCAGCAAACGTTCCGGATCCATGTGATGGGCCTGCATCTGGGCGGTGGCCATGAGGACGGTGCGCACGCGACGCGTCAAGTCCTTGACCTCCATGGGAAAGCCAGTGCCCTTCATGGCCTTGTCGCTATTCGCATAGCTGTTGATGATGGACAGGCTCTCCTGAAACCGGGCATTGTTCAGCCCAATCACATTGCCAATCATTTGGGAGACGGAAATGATGACTTGAAGGTGCACTCGCGTGAGGGCCTTTCTGCCACTGAATTCGAAATTGCTGCGCATGAGGAGGTAGAGTACGGCACAGGACTCGTGGCGTATTTCCACCAGGCGACTATCGCAGGCCTTTAGCAGCTCGTAGACCATCTGACCACACAGCATGGCATTGCCCTTGAACAAAGCCACAGCATAGTTGTTAATGAAAGCCCTGAGAGCAGCAAAGACGTGCTTGGAGAGCCTCTCCGACTGGCCAAGTTGCAGAAATCTTAGATAGACACGGGCCAACTTGGGTAGAATAGTGCTATCCGCTAGAAGCTGCCGGAATTGCAGGACATACATGCCCAGGCAGTCCAGGATTATCATGCCCACCTCGGTGGCCAAATTGGATTCGTAGAGCGCCAGCTGGCTTCTGGCCAGTGAGTCCATATCCTCCAGAAGATGCTCTCGGGTCTGGTTGAGGGTTCCACTGTTTGGCTGCTGCTGCTCCTGGCTGTTGCCATTCTCCAAGCCATTCGGAGGTTGCGTTCTCGCTGGCAGCGTGTGAGCCTTGGCTGAGCGACCTGACCGGGAGTCGGTTGGAGTTAAAACCACACTCTTCTTTCCAACATAGCGGAATTGCAGCAGGCAGAGATCCAGAATGGAGAGAAACTGCAGGGTCTCGGACTCGTTGCAGTTCTGCCACCAGGCCACCATTTGATCCTGCGACAAGTGCTTGATGATAAACAGGAAGCCCAGCAGCAAGTCCTTGCTCTCCGCTGAGCTGAACTTGTCGCAGCGCGCGAGGATCTGTGCGTGGGTGACACTCACAGAGCGATTGTGACCATTTCGCAGGGCCACATCCGCATCTCCGTTGGTATAAGCACCAATGGTGGTGGTGTCCTGGGAGTGCTGTGACAACAAATAACATTAAAATCTAAAAACTAGAATATAAAAACCAAAAACTTACCCCCGAATCCGTGTTGGAATTAAGCGAAAGATTGGAGATGCCATTGCTTATGGGCTGACCAGCAATGGCGGCCAGGTAGTTGTGCTCCTTCATGTGCACCGAAGTGCGATAGGGACTCGGCTGATCACAGTGCAGGGTGAGACGATTCTTTGATCTCGGAGTGGAGGTCAGAGAACCAAAGGTTGACGAGTCCTTGCTGAACACATAACTGCTGGAGCAGCTCAGTCGCTTCGTATAGGAAGCCGAGTCGGCATAGACATGGCCATTGGGTGTACAAGCTCCAGACTCGGACATGTCATCGATGCGGTGAATGTTGTCCATCACCACACCCAGCCAGGGAACGTAGAGCAGGGCTATACGCGACAGCTGTCCCCGCTGCTGATATCTGTTATCCAGCTCGTGCTTGGCCAGCAAATCCTTGAAGATGCCCAGAGCATGGCGTCTCACATGACCCACTTCGTTGAGGCTGCTCTTCAGCTCCTGGAGCAATAAACCCGACAGAAAATGCTGTCGGCAAAACTGCTCCGACAGGGTAAAGTGCTGCATCATCTCGGGAGGTCGATTCTTGGGATTCAATACAAACGGCAGATTGAGTGGCACATAGTGCTCATGCTGGCAGATCTCCTGCAGAAAGTTGAACTTGTATTCGTGGAGTATCCTGGCATTGCCAGGCGCAAACTCCCCCATATAGCAGCGAATCAGACGATACACAAATCCCCTGTCCATGTAGCTCAGGCACTGGCGCACGAACCTTGCCAGAGAGCGATTCAGCAGATGCGTTTCCTCCCCTAGATCCTCATACCGCGTGGTGATGTACGGCATCAGGACCTTGATCAGCTGCTCCACACGATCGGCATACTCCTTGGGAAACCGCTCGTTCCTTAGCATGCGAATCCTGCCGGTGGCCAGCAAATGCTGAGCCATACTCTTCACAATCAAATCGAAGAATATTGCAGAGTAGCGCATGAATTTGTTGACAATGAGAAAGTCGGGATTGCTGGGATTCAGGAGGAAGGGCAAGTGCCGGCAGAGTTCTCCGTGAACAGTCCTCTGTCTCGCCGTTTGCTGGCTGTAGTAAGGAGCATGAAACACATACTTTACATAGGCTCCGAGCAAATCCGGCCTCTTGGCCTGATCGCTTATCAAGTGGATAATGTTCGTTATCAACCGGATCACATTCAGGCCAATCTCCTCGGACTGGGTGTGAACCAGCAGGGTGAACAGCTCATTGAGGACAGTGGGCAGGTAGTTAATCAGCGAACGCATATCTATGGCATGGGCTGCCTTTAGAATCTTGCAGGTTTCCGTTTCCGCCGGCACAGCTCCCGTCTTGCCACCCTCTAGAAGTCGTTCGCAATGTCCAAAGAAGTTGTGCAAATGCTGGTCCGCCGTTAGAACCGTAGAGTCCAGTCTTAGCCCCACCGTATAGAGATTTCTCTGATTGTCTATCCACTGGATGTCCGGACCGCAGTTCTGCTGAGAAATTGTAAGGGTTTGTAGGCGTAGCCAGGGGAGGTGGGTGGGTGGTGGGTGCAGTTAAGCATGCAGATCAGTGCGGAGAGAGAAGAAAAAACAAGGAAAGAGAGAGCACACACAGGTTAGTTGGCAAGCCAATGGGGGGCAGGTCGGATGGGTGGATGAGGTGAGTGTTGGATAAGAGACAAAACAAAGATCATTTGCATGAGTTGATGAACAAACGGCCTTGGCAAAGCACACAACGTCTAAAACTTACCCCCTTGCCCCATCCCAGAGGCTGAATGGAGAGGTATCCCACTGGTAAGGTGGCTGCTACCGGCAACTGCTGCTCCTCCAGGCAAATCCTATTCTTCTGCAGCAACGGCAACCAGGCATACCCTATAGGCGTCTCAAATGCAGCATTTGCATCCCGTTTCTTGCTGAGATTACACGACACATGGTAGAAGGAGAAGAGCAGGTGATGCTCTGGAAATAGACCCAAAGGAAGACGCAGCTTGATCTCCTCGTACCACGTGGGAGTCACATTGTGATGCAGCACTGGGCAGGCTATCTGGGATACCAGCAGATCCTGTCCAGGACGACCATAGATGCATTTGAGAGGCTTGCTGTACTCCCCATCGCTGTCCCTTAGCTCCACCACCACGGTGATGTTCCTCGCCCGCGAGAACAGCTTCTGGCTGTCGAACTGCAAGCTCAAAGGATACACATAGAGGTGATTGCAGAAACTCGTATAGGGATGAGCCTCTCGCTCGCTTTGACTCTGAAATTCAGCCACCTCAATGGTGGGTGAGTGCTTGGAATTCGGGTTAAAGGTGGACAAGGGGGCTAGGGCTTTGCTCAGGCCACATTGGGGTGTGGTTTGGTCCAGAAACTGCATCTGCATCTTCAGGCTACCCGGTATAATGGTGAGTTTGCTCAGCTTCTCTGGCTTGCGGTAATCCACCAGAAGCTTTAGCAGCTCCTCATCCTTCAGTTTGGGTAATTCCTGGCGGTAAATGGGACTGAATTCAAACTCCTTGTGCGGATCTACATCCAGTTCATGGCTGTACTGCTTAAAGAGAGGCCTAGCAGCCCAGGCAAAGGGCTGTCTATAGTGACCTATGTGCTGGGCACAACTCTTGGCGGCCTTGTAGACCTTCTGGCCCAACTTGGGATCCTTGCCAGCCTTGAGATAGGGTTCAGCTGCCTGGGCTATGCTGCATTGCAGGAGTTTCTCCACTCGGACGACCTGAAAATATGATAAAAAATATAGTTTCGAAGGTTTGTAAGATATATATCTTCAATATTTACCAAATATATATCCGCATGTGCAGAGGTCACCGAAAGCAGGCACTGTTTCAGCTGCTGAAATTGCTGGCGATTCGATCGTAGCAACTCTGCGGAAACCCCATCGAACAAGGAGTGAGGTGCCTGAGAGCCAGTGCTTCGCTCATCGCCATCTGCTGATTTTCTAGGAACTCCACAGCCAGCCACAGAGGAAGGAACCGGGGTATTCGGCAGGAGTTGGGCCGCCCAGGGCTCATTCACATTGAAGTAGAAATTCTCGCTCAGCTTTCGGTTTGCCTTGGCATCGTACAAAGCCAAGCTGGTGATGTAGGGCTCCACTTGCTGCTCGCTCGCAGAAGCGCCCTCCTCCTGGGGTATACACTGCAGTCGAAAGCGTAGATTGTGGCAGGTTAGCAGGAGACGCGTGCCAAAGTGCTCTCGATATTGCTCCACATTATCACTGCCACTGGACTTGGCTGGGGACTGGTAGCAGGCAAACAGCCGGCGACGCTGCTCTCTCCTGGCCAAGGCTATTGAGTGATCCGTTTCCCTGCCGTATTTCATAAGCTGCGGATGCAGCGATTGATCCAAGCCCTTGAGGGTGCCAAAGGTTTGAGGTTCTACGTTTGGAGCCTGGAGCTGAGGTCCGGGGTTGGAATTAACCGAAGGCTGTCGCTCCAGCGAGGCATTTCGCTTCTCTTCCTGGGCGCGATTCTGAGCCAAAACTGAGGAAAGCTTGCTCAGCCAGTCCTTAAAGTCCTGCTCGTTCTCGGCGGCCAGGGTGAAGGATTTATGGCCGGCAGTCATGCGGAGCTCAAAGCAGAAGCGGCCACGTTTGGGATTCTGGAAGGGACATCTTTGATATATTTATAATTTAAGAAATTTCTGTAGTGCCTCACCTGCACCACCTCGGTGCAAAAATCCATGACTATGGTGGCCTTGGCTTCGCCCTGCTTCTCGTCTTTGTGCAGCTCCAAAATATAAGTGCCATCAATCTCCTGGCGCAAATAGCAATAGCGACGCTTGAAGGACTTGTTGCCTATGTTGGCAAACATACGATCCGAAGCCGAATCGGGTCCTTTGAGTAGATATCCCTGCTTGGTGATGGTGTCTGCCTGAGAGCGAGTCATCTGCTCATCAATGCGATCCTGATCGGCATCGATCTCGTACACCTCCTCCAAAAGTTCCTCGGCGGGGGAAATGCTAAGAGATTTGATTTATTTAAATTATTTCTTATCAAGAAAACATTTAATTAAATATTTACCTCGGCAGATCATGACAATTCCCACCGTAAGCATTATATTTATAATGAATCAAATGATTCTTGGCCCTGTAGGTGTACAGAGCCTGTCGTGTGAAGCGCGTGCATTCCGCCCTGGATCCGTGTATAGCCTGACCATCCACCATATCCTCACTATGTCCATCATCCGCATACTCATCCACCTCCTCGGGCTGGGCCAGATGCGAACGGAGTGTGATTGAGGACAAGGCCGACTCATAGGAGGAGTCCTTGTGACTGGAGGAACCATTCGAGCATTGTGAGCTCTTCCTTGATAGTTGGCCATGGCCGTTGGAGTTGGACAGACTGCTGCTACTGCTGCTGCTGTGTCCGTTGCCATTGGAGGTGCCATTGTGGAGGCTACCATTCGATTGGATGCTACCCTGCCGGCTCACCTGGCTGTGGCCATTTCCATTGCCAATTATTGAGGGACCATGCAGGGGACAGACAATCGCCTCGTTGGGGGGCTCGAAGCGATCGGCCACGGACTTGGCATTGGTGCGTTGCTTGCGGGGCATGATGATCTCCTGGAGAGGGGATAAAACAATAAATATTGATATGTATTTCCATGGAAAATTAACAAAATTTTAATTGTGGAAAAGTTTAAATTAAACAAATTGTACAAATATGTATGTTGTAAAATATTATAATTTTGTGAAAAGAAAATATAAATATAACACTTTAAAGTTTACATGTATTAAAAACCTCTTAAAACCAACACCAATTTAAATATCTTTCGTTTCATGAATTAATTTTAAAATTCTTTGTTTCTTTTGCTTCCACAAAACACCTTTAAAAATATATATTTTCTCTACTCACGGAGACATCGTCTGCGGGATAGATGAGCAGCTCCCTCTGGGGATCATTCTGGATAACTGTTTTATTTTTGGCTATAAAGGCTTCAAAGTCGATCGGCTCCACCACCATGGGCTTGTTCTGGAAAAGACAGAAAATTTGTATAAATATTCAGTTTTCTTAATTTTTTTGTTTGCTAATTTATGCGCGCCACTTGTAAAAGCAGAGCGCCGGCGCTATAAATAGACAACCCAAAAAAAGTAATGCCCCACGAATGTGTTATCCACTCCCGATGCCCGATGGAATATGCAGGCGGTTTTTGAGAGATTTATCGGTACTACGCACGCCATAAATTTATTTCCACTTTGTGATGGGTGGTGTGAGGAGAGAGACCTCCTTCTCTGGGCATTTTTCTGCCCCCACAGAGTGGAGACCTTGACCGCATTACAAAGAGCGGATGCCAACCAACGTCTCCTTCTGGCCCGCGCTCGCTGTAATGATATCTTCCATGTCTGCCACCCGGCATAAACAAATTCGTTTCGTTTAAAAATTCTAAACATTTTAGCATTTTGCAGTCATTTGTGGATATTTTCAGCTTTTGCGTCTTAGTTTTTGCCACAAGATGATCAAGATACGACTTAACCCAACCCCTTATGACATGGTCAGAGTGGGTTAAAGTGCCACTTCCGTTTGGCCATATACATTTCAGGCGACTGTGCTGTCATTTTATTGCTTTCCTGAAACTCAAGGTGTGTGGGTTCTGTTTTTTTCTTTTATTTTAGGGCTTGGTTCTCGGCAGGAAGCGACAGGTCATGGGAAAGGCCTTAAAAAACTCGGGTTAACTAAGGTTAACTGCGCATATGTGGGGGAAATTGGTTAAAGGATTGTCATAGGTTGAAAATTAATATTGGGGAAGGTGTAAGCTTTTGGGTTTTTAATTAAAAATAAATGTCAAAAGTAAAGTTTTTCAAATGGGAAATCCTAAAGGTTTTTAATAATTAATTCCTTAAATTAGCAGACAAAGTAAAAATATAGAAAAAATATAGAAAAATAAAACTTAAAGCTTTCTTTTTTACAGAAATTTATAGTCACAATTTGAAGCTAGAAATCTTTCTTTTTAAAATCAAAAATAAATCAATGGCCATCAAATCAAGCCTTGGCTTTGGCCCTGATCCCACTCAAATGCACTTCGTGCCCGGCCACGCCCACATAAGTACCTGCCCCTTCAAGTAAAAGCGGCAATGTCAATGCACTCGCCCACTTGGCCAGCTTTTGGTTTGGGTGAAAAGCATTTTTCTATTTTCCATTGTGTGCTCAGGTCCGGGCCTTTTCCTGCGGCTCCTCCATTTCGCCTCTTGGCACGCACGCATGCAAATTGCCAGACGAAGACGACGACGCCGCTTTTTAGTTATGTAATTAAAACCCAAAACCGGCGACAAGCTTGTACACAAAATACAAAAAAAAGATCCAAACTACAGGTACAAAATACACCTACAGCAACAAGCACACGACAAGTGCACGGGCATTACGCAAAAGGGTAAACTTCAGCGATCGGCCAATTACCAAGTCAATTTGACGAGAAAGTTGACCAAACAATATATATATATATTGTGGGTTTTTTTCTGTGGCTAAATGCTAAATGAAAAGCCAAATTTCAAAAACTGATAAATGCAACGCCACGGTGGTCGATCGCTGGACACGCAAATTCGCGGTGAAGGATCCCATCAAGCTGAACTGGTCTAGCAAGGCGTGAAGACTCCCAGAGATTCACCAGAGACTCATCTGACGATCAATGACCACCAGTTTCGTGTCTCGTGTTAATGGTTTTTAGATGGTTTGGGTTGTAAAGTGTGGAAAATGTGATATAATAAAAGTAATGTTTTGGGAGTTTCCAAATCAAAGAAATTTATACAAATTAAATTAAAATTTTTGATACACAATTTTTGATTAACAATATAATAAGTAAAATAATACCTTAACTTGATCAAAATCAACAAATTTTTAGCTATTTTTGCCTCAAAGTTCCCTCATCACTGAGCCTACCAGTCAGTTTTAATTTGAAGTTAGCGGTTTGGGGCGCCACAGCAGGCAAAACGTGACGATTTATGCATATTTGAGTGAAACACTGGCCAGGTCTCAAGTGGCAATGGCAATCACACCTCCTTCCCCTTCAGACCGAACCCCTCATCACTAAAATTCGATATAACCTTATAAAAACCAGCACAAAAACGCTTTCCGAATGGAATTTACTGCATTTTTGGCTTTGTTATGAATTTTTA
>JAEIIJ010008409.1:0-23500 GCA_018904815.1 Drosophila ogumai | reverse complement strand
ATGCAAAATATTTAAAATATTCTAATTTATTTTCTGAACCTTAAAATCCTGCTTTTTTATGCTTTAATCAAACCCATATTTTTTCTCAGTGCCTGTGTCCACATTCCTACCCCCTTCCACAGCTTTCTCCCTTTTTCGCCTCATACATCACACGCCTCTACGCATAAATTTACGAAATTTGGCCCAACTTGAGCCGCATTTACATGGGATTTCCACGGCGAGAAGAAAAGCGAAGGGCGAAGGGCGCCAGAAAGTGGTGGCTTAGATGGACGCTTGATGTCGGGTGGGTGGAGAGTAGGAAGGAGAAGCGCCATAGGAAGACAAACAAACCCAGCATCCGCTTGGTGGCAATTTCCGTTTTGTCACTTAACGCACATCAAATGCAATTTTCCTAGGCAAATAACATAATCAACCGAATAAGTAGTGAGGGAAATCTGCGGAAAGTACTGCCTAGCTGTGTTGTGCCAGGTGAAAATTTTATCACACACCAAAATGCTTTCAATTTGTGTTTCTATTTCCCGGTTACTCTTTTTTTTTATATTTTTCATTTTGCGCTACCCATATTGAAATTTGATTTGTCGCCGGCAAAGTGCACCAGGAATATACATTTTGTGATGGATATTTGAGCAAAACTTGCCCGAAGTGTCGACACAATTGAATTTGTGCTGCTTGTGCAATTTGCGAAATTTGATGTGGCACCATTAGACTCATCGCGTGCCGGCTCCTATTTGCCGGGGACGAGAGGGCAAGTGATGTGAAACCATAATTTTTAATGACATTTTTATATGGAGCAAAAGTGATTTTATTTAGGCAAGGGCTGCCAGGAGCTATGAGGCGAAGACTTTAGAAAGAAAGAAGCTGGCTTGAAGCGAAGACCTTAAAATAATAAGATGCATAACTCCCATTCTCTATTAACAACTACAAACTTAGTCTAAGATGCTTTAAAAAATTTACAAAAAATATTTAACTAAACAAAAATATAATTCAAAATAAATCTCTGCTGGGTAAACGATAATGGGAAACTTATTTAATTAATTAATTTGTGTTTCAGAAGGTTATTGATAGACTTTTGCGGCTCACCTTATCCTCTACCCTGAGCCGAGTTTATGTACAAATATTCTTTAGTTTCTAGACTCTTTAAAAATTAAAAATGTACTTAAAATGTTTTTTATTTATATTTTTTATATAAAAACAAATAACTACTAGTTTTTATAAGCAACCAAACTACAGGTCTTCCTTTAACCTCAGCTGCTGTTTTCAATTTGAGTTTTCCCCCAAAGCAAAACTGAAACCGGAAAGGCCAAACTTGAAATTGGGGCCAGGGAAAAGCAAAAGCTAAATCAAGGGACAAAGGATGGGCTTAAAAGTAAACGCCTTTGGTTAGTGAAAAGTGAAAGAGCAGCGTAAACAAATACGACAGCCGCCGCCGACTCGAGAGCACCTTACATCTGCTGATAAAGAAAGCACGACGCATCCTTTACAGCCACATGCACATATATATCCTGCAGTTTTTAGCCCGCTGAGAGGTTGGTCAAAGGGCGGCGGTTTTGGTGGAGCAGCTGGGGAGGGGTCCACGACGACGTCTTTTAATGAAAGATGGCAACAACAACATAGGCGATAAAAGGCTGTCATTAATATTGCAGCGGCTGCCGCTGGTTGCTTCATTAGAGACGACGCCTCTTCTTTGCTGGGCTTTCCGGAGATGGGCGCCAGGTAGTTCATAGTCCAAACTAGGTTGCCGTTTTGAGTAAATACCACTCATGCAGCATGGTGTGCGGGCAAACGTCATTGAATCAAGATGAAAGTGGAATTTCCAATGAAAACAAAACGTGAGAAGGGCAATTCCCTCAAAACTGACTTTTTGGTCAAAAGACTATCAAAAAAAGTAGTGCTATTAATGGAAGGTTACTTATTAATGGAAGGGGATACGCAGAAAAAATAGTTTGATGACACCAATAAAAGCAAAAATATAACTTAAATAAATTAAATGATGATAATGGGGTTTTCGGAAATTAAAAAAATTGTTTTTGATCAGAAAATGTAAAAACTTTTAGAAAAATATAAAAATAAATAGAAATATGTTAAAATGTAAATGTTCAGAGTAAAATGTAAGTGTATGATGTAAAATTTAAAGGTAAATGCAATGAAAATGGTAATTTCTTCGTTAATTTTCAAAAATACCCATAAAACCTGAGCTTTAGTTATAGTTATAGTTATAGATTCAACGAAGATTTGGGAAAATAAATGCATTTTAAATAAGAACACAGGAACATATTTAAATCAATTCTCCTGATTATTCTGATACAGAGTTGCATATGAATATTTTATGTTATATTTTTAACATTGCAAATGTCACAATATTTAAAAATGGACTTGATACTTAACTGAAAC
The DNA here is from genome assembly GCA_018904815.1 of Drosophila ogumai. Taxonomy (NCBI): domain Eukaryota; kingdom Metazoa; phylum Arthropoda; class Insecta; order Diptera; family Drosophilidae; genus Drosophila; species Drosophila ogumai. The sequence continues at coordinate 21,109 of JAEIIJ010008409.1, read as the reverse complement.
CTGAAAAAATCGCTGAAATCTTTTACAATTAAATATACCATTTTCAAAGAATATTCCCAAGAAATTCAGTATCCTAAATATTCGTTGGTAGTTTCAAATTCAAATCTTAATTACCTTTATCGACTTGATTTATTTTTTCTTGATAAACAGCTTTTTGAACTAAAACAAACGCTTCGAGGGCTCCACCTCCGCCTCGCTATTCCCATCCACGGGACGAGCCAACTCAATGGAATTAATCCTGATCATGGTGTTGGGAGAACGCTGGAAGTTGATCCTCATATACTGCTTCCTGCGCTTCTTTCGGAAGTGTGTTTTCGTGTGGGTAAGTGTCTTCTCCACCACGGTGGCTTTCACGGAAACCAATCCTGGCTCCAGAATGGGACGTCCTACGAGGGTAAAGTCTCTGGCCCCCGCCAGAAGTACCTTGTTCAGGCTAATCTCATCGCCGATCGTTGGTGGCCAATAGCCTTCCACTAATATGATGTCCCCGGGAGTTATTTTGAATTGTTTTCCGCACAGATGCACCACCGCAAAGAGACGTCCCTGCTCGGATTTGGCCACCTGCTGGTTGATTCGCTCACATATATTCGAGCACTCCTTCTGCTGATCCTTGCTTATAGCGGATATATCCACCGATTCGGTGGCCGGTTTGTTTTGTTGAAGAAAGGCCGGGGAAATGCTCAGCGAACGCATGCCTCCTAAAAAAGACCCCAGTGTTATGTCACATTGTTTACATGGTTTTAATTGCTTTTTTACTTACCTGCAAGTGCCGCAGTGCGGTTGGGCACTTGGCGTAGCACCTGGCGCACAGTTTGCGCGAGAAACGACATTGTTTCGTGGTTTTTAACTCAAAAATAACATAAATAAATTGCACAAAATCCAAGAACTCCTAGGCAGTGTTGGCCAACGACAAAATTTGAAAGGTACTAACGCGTCTAACAGCTGGGCTAACAGCCAGTAAGTTAACATTAGCTATTTAATTGTTTTAGCTATTTTATGTTAAAATCAAATATAAAAATTAAACCTTTGACATTTCTTATATTATTCCTATATATTATTAACTAAATTATTGTATTTTCTAAAATGTCGAAATGTCTTAAGTCGTATATTTATTTAGGCTCTTATTATTTTATACTCTGTGCCATATACCAACCAAAAAATTTTAAATTTAAAACGTATTCCTTTTAACATAAAATTATAGATATTCTATTTGATTTTCCTAAAGTTTATTTAATATAATTATATATGTTTTGGTAATTATTTTAAGAAAGTCTTATTTTGCAGCTATTTTCTAGCTTTTTTTCCATTCCATGTTCCATCCCTAACAGCATGCTGGCTTTTCAGTCGTTTTCCCACACTCCAATTAAAAAGCAGGCCCGGCGTTTTGCTTCCTATTATTTGCTTAGCAACTTATTTAAGCCCCATAAACAAAGTCGTAAGTCGTCAAAAAAGTAGGAATCGAGCTAAACATATAATTTAGAATATTTTCTAGAACCACAAAAATGGCCGAGACCGAGAAAATCGAAGTTCGCGACATAACGCGCATCGAACGCATTGGCGCCCATTCGCACATTCGCGGTCTGGGTTTGGACGATGTTCTGGAGGCCCGCTTGGTTTCCCAGGGCATGGTGGGCCAGAAGGATGCCCGCCGTGCCGCCGGCGTAGTGGTCCAAATGGTACGCGAGGGCAAAATTGCCGGAAGATGCATCCTGTTGGCTGGAGAACCCAGCACTGGAAAAACTGCAATCGCCGTGGGAATGGCTCAAGCTTTGGGCACTGAGACTCCATTTACCAGTATGTCCGGATCGGAGATATATTCACTGGAGATGAGCAAAACGGAGGCCTTGTCTCAGGCTTTGCGCAAGAGTATTGGCGTTCGCATAAAGGAGGAAACTGAGATTATCGAGGGCGAGGTGGTGGAAATACAAATCGAGCGCCCAGCCACAGGAACTGGCCAAAAAGTGGGCAAGGTTACCCTGAAGACCACCGAGATGGAGACCAACTATGACTTGGGCAACAAGATTATCGAGTGCTTCATGAAGGAAAAGATCCAGGCGGGCGATGTCATCACCATAGACAAGGCATCCGGAAAAGTAAATAAGCTGGGCAGAAGCTTCACCCGAGCCAGGGACTACGATGCCACTGGCGCTCAAACTAGATTCGTTCAGTGCCCGGAGGGAGAGCTCCAAAAACGCAAGGAGGTGGTGCACACTGTCACCCTTCACGAGATCGATGTGATCAATAGTCGCACTCATGGATTTCTGGCTCTGTTCTCTGGGGACACTGGTGAAATCAAGCAGGAGGTACGCGACCAAATCAACAACAAAGTCCTCGAGTGGCGCGAAGAGGGAAAAGCTGAAATAAATCCGGGAGTTCTATTCATCGATGAAGTTCACATGCTGGACATCGAGTGCTTCTCCTTCCTGAATCGTGCTCTGGAGTCGGACATGGCTCCCGTGGTTGTGATGGCCACCAACAGAGGAATCACTCGCATTAGGGGCACCAACTATCGTAGTCCCCACGGCATTCCAATCGATTTGCTTGATCGCATGATCATCATTCGCACTGTTCCCTATTCGGAGAAGGAAGTCAAGGAGATTTTGAAAATTCGTTGTGAGGAAGAGGACTGCATCATGCACCCAGATGCTCTGACCATTCTCACGCGCATTGCCACTGATACGAGTCTGCGCTATGCCATCCAGTTGATCACCACCGCCAACTTGGTGTGTCGCCGACGCAAGGCCACCGAAGTGAACACGGAAGATGTGAAGAAGGTGTACTCGCTGTTCCTGGACGAGAATCGCTCGAGCAAGATCCTGAAGGAGTACCAAGACGACTACATGTTTAGCGAGATCAACGAGCAGGAGGAGCAGGATTCAGCTGCTGGCGGAGGTGCCAAGCGCCGTGTTGACGTTGGCAGCGGCGATGCCCAGCCCATGGAGCACTAAAGAGTACATTGTTAGCATCTCCTCCGAATACATTCTCATGACCATTTTTATTGATCATAAAAATAAATAAGTTTTCTTAGAACTTACAAAATGTGTTTAGTTTTTAATGAGCTTTAGTTGGGGTGGCAGAAAAGATTAATTTATCGTTATTTTTGTTGATATAATTCGATACTTTATCGTTTTTAAATATGTATGAAAAATCAATAAGCTCATTAAATAAAAAAACTCGATCCATAAAATGTAAAGATCCAGAAATTTATAAATTTATTAAATCCATAAATAATTTATATTATTTCCGTTTTAAATTTTAACATTGTAAAATTTTTTGGAAAAAATAGGTTTCTTTCCAGCTCTTCTTAGAGGACTTTTCCTGTCGATATAATTTTTAACAGATAGTCTCATTGGTTAAAAAAAAACACAAATTATAGAATTTAATTTGATTTGTTTTAATAAATCGCGATCCCCAACTTAATTTCCTTACCCAAATAATAAATCAAGTGTAACGATTACCTAAAAATAACTTCATTGCATTTATTTCGCGTTTCCATTAATTAAATTTGCACTTAATGTGAGCATATCAAAATATATGTATCTTTGCATCCCTTTCATCTTTTGCATTGGTATAAAATTGTCTTTATGGCTTAGTTACGTCTCTGTGAATAATGCTCCCTTTTTTGATACAAGAAATCTGTAACAGAAATGATTTGATTTTCATAGACCCGGGCCTCTTAAAAGTCTTGTAAGTGATCTGTCGTAGTTACTAGTTGATCTAACATGATTTTAACACTTATACAATTTACAATTCCATAACATACATATATACGACTGACAATGTGCTGCTTTTGGGGCCAGATAGGCCAGTATCTTATCGCCATAAAACACACTGCATACTTGGGGATGATGACTCCTCCTTGACTAGGCAGACGAATTATATGTATAAAATTGTTTCTTTCTTCAGACAGCTAGTTAACAAAACTCTAGTTACAGTGGCATATTATTTGGTAAAACTTATTATTTGGTTAGTAGATTCTGATAAATACCAATTCCAAACAATTGTCAAGGAGTAACTACAATTTTAAGAACTTTCAAGCTACTTTTGTTTAGTAAACTCTCCTTGCTACTCAGACTTCTTGTCCTCTGCGTCCTTTTCTCCATTGATTTGTTCCTGTGACTTTTTCTCTTCTGTCTTATTTTCCACTGGCTTTTCATCCTCGCCACCTGGCTTTCGCGAACTAACCCGGAAAAGGGTTCGGTAGGTGTGATAGAAGGCAGCCCAGAGGAAAAGGAAAATGAAGCCATAGTAATTAACTGCACCATAAACCACGATCCATCGCTCGTATTTCAGAAAAACGAATGCCGTGAGACACCAGCCCATGAAGCAAATGTTGTAAGATTTAAGAGCAATGAAGTACAGCAGCTTGTAGATGTCAGAGTTGTTGAGAACCTCACCCCACTTGGGCAGAACTATGCTGGTGTAGAAGCGGGTAATCTATAAAAAAAAAAAACGGGGAAATGGCGCATTAGTTTTTATTACGTAGTAATTAGACTCTACTTAAATGCGTTGCATTTAGATATAATAAATCCGAAATGGATACTCACTTGCTTTTCCGTGCTCACGACCATGTACTCCATGAGGAAGGTCATGTAGTATCCGCTGTGGTATCCATGCCAAACAGCTAGAAAACCCAGAGCAGCACCATAGCTGATCGTGCGATTGTCGAGGAACTTGAGCCGCTTGTAGATGTACTGTCCGACCCACTGGTTCGTGTTTACATTGAAGCTCTGCACATAGTGTTCCATGGTGTTGCCGGTTTCCAATAGCATTAGCTTGACATTACTGCAGCCGGACCAGTCTGGTTCACCATCCTTATTCTTTCCCTTATAGGTCAGACCGATGCCAATGAGGGCTCCCTCGGTGAGCAGCCAGCAGGAGATGTACTTGTACAGACTGAACTTGGCCCAGAAGCCCAAGATATAAATTCTCTTGATGAATGACTGCTCCGCAAACTCAGGGGTCAGCAAGTAAGAGTCGGGGAAGTAACTCAGACCCACTTGACACACGATTAGGTAGAAGGCTCCCGCTCCAAAGCGACGAACGCCGGCCTCAAAGCTTCCCTCGTGGTTACGGAATTTCCCGTTGATAAAAGACTGGTATCGGCGGTAGGGAAACTGCGGACCCACCAAAAATCCACTGGGGAAATATGCAAAGGCCAAGAGTTCTAGCAGAGATGGAGGCTCCTTCAAGGCCGTTTCCCTCTGGTCCTTGGACAGCTCAGACTCTGCCTTCAGGCCATCGGTTACATCAAATCCAAATCCAATCATTCGCAGGACTAAAATGCACTGTGGCATCGTCCACAGGATATCATAATCGTTGCTGGAGGTGAAGAAGTAACCCAACAGCAGATACGACATATGGAACACAAAGTTTAGGGCCAGAAAGATTTGTGTCTTTTTCCGCAGGATGAGTACCAGGAAATATGTGGTTAGGATGCCAATCAGAGAGTGATATGTATCAGAGCCATAGTTGAAGTAGCACAAACCGGCGCCACTGGCGGCAAAGAACAGGTGGTGCAATTTTTTATCGTTTATGCCGGCAATGAATTTCAGATAAAATACAGCCACGGGATAACCTGAAGAGGGGAATATATAAATACAAATATATACATATATATATATATATATGTAAATAAGTACAAAAACACCTGTACATATAACCGATATGCACACATATATTTAGTAGAAGCAGGTGTAAATGCAGGTCTTACCTGCCAAAATGGTGAGCAGCAATCGCAGGGCCTCTACGGGAACGCCTACTAGCGAGGCGATTCCATCCATTAGACCCCTTTGGGGCAAGACTTCCGAGTATTCCTCCGTCATGCTAAATCTGGAAATAAAAGAGTTACAAGGCTTATCAGTCACTTGACTCGCGTGTTTCGATGGTTCAACGTTCTGCAGGGCTTATCACTTGCTAATTGTTGTTATTGTTATTGGCGCATTATTACGCAAACTGATTGTTTTTTGATCAACACACACGGAACGGAGGGGGGGGGGGGGGGGGGATTAATAAAAGAAGAAGCAACAGCAACAACAAACGAGTGCACTTGGTCAGGGTCAATGAGAATGCAAATGACGAGTTAACGACACAAACCACTATATTCAATGACGCACTTGTGGCCCACACAGCTTTAAATATTTGATGCTTATTGATTTCAGGGTCGGGCCAGGAAAATTAATGGGAAAAACAAACGACAGCGCCAAGCTAAAATTTTGGCCAAGATTACCTAAAGTTATTGAACACTAGACGCGACTGGAGCAGTGTGACTGTAGGTGACAGTAAGGAAAATACCAAAGTATATAAGTAATAAAGCGGTGGGTTAACCCTTAAGTGGTCTGTGAGGGTATTTTCGTGACAAAGTAATGCAAAGCAAATATATAAATAAATTAAAATATATTTAGGTAATAAAAATACAAATTGTTGGATTAAGTAAAAATCTTAATCTTTCCGTCTTGACTAGTGCAATAATTATAAGGTTTATTATATATTTTTGTATACATAAGTGGAAATAAATTATTATTTCAAATAACTCCATGTATTTATTGTTTATTTAAAAATTTTTTTGTTATATTTTTAAATATAATATATCAAAGTAAATACATCAACCAATAAAATAATTATAAGGGCTATATATTCTTGCCTTAAGGTTTCACATAATGGTAAATGAATACATTAACTAATAAATTTATTAAAAATTGCGTTTAAACTTGTTAAATTTCTAAATTTAACCCAAAAGTCGTTTAAAGAATAGAACAACCTATAGGGTTAATTAAGCTTCTTTCAACCAATTTCAGTTGTCTTGCTCTGGTCACACTGCTCGACGACCAACAATTGCATGGATTTTTAAAAAGTTACATTTATTTAATTGAAGCATTACTCAGCCAATTCCTAAGTGCCAAGGTAGGGTCAAGGGTCAATGCAACATCAGCCACAGAGGTTGAGCCAAAAAACAATCATCACAACAGCTGTTCTGCCGCTGGGTGAGATACAATGTTTACGTTTACGTGTCACTTGAATGCTTTACTGTGATTTTTGATGATTTATGTACATTAATATATATTTGTGCCGATCTATAGCAATCCGAATGCAAAACTGGCACACACTGGGAGCAGCATGCGCCGCAATAACTATCCATATCAGCCCCTGAACCAGCAGCCTTCGGGATCGGGCGCTGCTCCGGCGAGTCATGATTCCCTGGAGGCGGAAAATGAGCTGGCCGCCGAGGAGCTTAAACAGAAAATTGGAGCACTGAAATCGCTAACCATCGATATAGGCAATGAGGTGCGCTACCAGGATAAGTTACTGCGCGGAATCGACGATGATATGGATCGGACAAGTGGTTTTCTGGGCAACACCATGACCCGGGTGTTGCGCCTGGCCAAACAAGGCGGTGGTGCTCGCCAGATGTGCTACATGTTTCTCTTCGTCCTTGTTGTATTCCTGATCCTCTGGCTGACCCTTAAGTTTAAGTAGCGGTATCTAATTTGTGTAAAATATATGTGTAACAACAAACCTTTAGTTTGTTTAGTGAAGAAGAGTTGTGATTTGTTTGTAATTCCAAGGAAAGGTCTTAGGAACCTTTACTATTTTTGGGTGCTTTGACAGCCGATATTAATGCCTTAAATATTTAAATAGGGTCAGGTCTAGGGACTAGACAGATTATTATTTTTAGCTAATTGATCTTAAAACCGTTTGCTTTATCTCTATAAAAGAAATTCATTATTTTCTTTTTCTAAATATAAACTTACAAACTTTTATTATTTAGCGTAGAGAGAGTGGTGATTTGTTCTAAGTACAAAAGACACACGCATACGAATTAAGGTATAGTGGGTGGGCTACACTTTGGTCTTAAAACTAATGATGATTATGATTAAACGGGCATGTTGCAGCTTTCATTTCCACAGAGTTCTTTTTACATTAACTGAATTTTGGAACCGATTTCTTCACAACGTTAAAGGCTATTGCTTTCGATTAACACAACCCTAGAAATGTGAATAAAACATAAAATGAAATTGACATAGAATCGTTGAAAATGAAAACCGAAACATTCCTTGTGCGTTCCATCTAGGCATGGAAGGTCTTCATTTTTTTGTTGCGTCTGCTAAAGTCGGGCTGGTCCAGATCATCGTCCTCAATGTCTTCGCTGCCCACTTCGTCCTCACTGTGGAATTCAGCATAGTGATCGGCATTGGGACTCTCCAGAGCTCGAACTGAGGAAGAGAAAGTATTAGGAAACCTTTTTTGAATTGGAAAATATTTAATATTTACTTTGCTGATCTAGTATGCTGTTTTGTTTCTTGATTTCCTCGATGTCCTTTTGGTTTTCACTGATTTTCCGACGCATTGTCTGTATGCATTCGGTGGTTTTCTTTAATATCTGAGCTCGGCTTGCCTAAAAAGGATTAAAATACAAGGATTACATAAATGTTTAGTTGTCAAATAAGGATAGGAATTTAATTACTGGGTAAATAAAAAAGAATACAACTTAAAATAATCATTAGTTTTTGAAAAGTAAGTATCTTAATTAAACCCTTTTTGTCCTGGCCTCCACTGTTTCTCTCTAGGATCACCTATTAACCCCCCATTACCTTCTCGCCCTTAAGCGTTGGCACCGCCTCCCTGAGATTCGTAAAGCTCTCCTTGATGTGATCCCGCCGCCGTCGCTCCAAGGCGTTGTGATGCGCGCGCTTCTCGGCCTTCAAGTATACACAAATAAGTATATATGTATGTATCTACATAATCACTACGTAAATAAGATTTCGTAACAACAACAACACGTGCGCCTCTGTGTTTATCAACAACAGGCAACGTGTGCATCTTTTCCATGCCATTTCACTTTGTAGAAACTCACTTGGGTGAAATTTGCCGTACTCGTGTGTCGCGAGGAGCCCAAACCATTATCCGAGTCCCCATCGTCCTGTAAAAAACAGTAAATTCTTATTAAAATCGTATATAAACACACATATATACGTATGTATATATATTGTGATTATTTGCTTACGTCACTCTCGATATCAATGTCTCTGTCGTCGTCGCTCATACTCATGATTCCGGAAAGTAATTGGATACTTTTAATGGACCACAAAATAATACAAAGTAGATGTATTAAATTTCCGTTTGTTTACAATTATTGTGTTTTATTTATACGTTGCCAGCACGTTCTGGTAGAGCTGTGAAATTATGATGATATCGATGTTATCGATACAGAAAATGAATATAGTTTGAGTATTTAAATTGTTTCAGCTTATGGTCACATTATGCCCAAGGCTGCCAAAAATAGCCAAGCCGATTGGAAAATAGATAGATATTTTTATAATTATAAATAAAATTGGAATATTTATAAAAAGTCCAAACAAATAATTTCAACAAATTAAAAAAACAATAACAAAACAGAAAATAAATCATTAGGAAAAAAGCAAACCCATCCAAATCACTTATAAAAATAGCCAACACTCTTTTGCCACTTCAAAATAGCTAAAATGAGCTATAAAATCACTAAAGTAATATCACCGCTTTTATTATTATAATCTTTTTCGTTTCTGCCACAATTGTTGCTTGTTTTTATATTTAACGGGATGTCTTTTCCCACCACAAGTTCCCAGCAAGCCGAGACGAACCGCAAAATACTCGAGGAGATCCAGTCGAAGAAGCAGTTGCTGGCCGGCGGCATCCTTAATCTCGGATTGAGCACCCCGAGTCAGGTGAGTGTGGACCATGTGGGACAGCCGGGTTTTCTACAATATATTTACGATGGAATTTCTTGCAGATGCCCGCTCCTCAGTTACTGGGACAGCCGACTACCGTTAATCCAGATTTCCAGCTGGGCGTGGGCATTGCCACTAATGCCACGCCTACCGCCCGCTCTGCATTTAATCCAACGAGCTCTACAACTCTGGGTTTCTTTATACCTCAGGATTCGTATTTTGGAAATAGTTTCATACCCGTGCTGCCACGTCTGGAGCCGCTGCCGTCGCCCGCGACTACCCCCACCACGCCCAACGCCCCCGCCACCCACAATATCAGCAAATAGACGGCCCGCCAATGGCACGTCTAAAGCTTAAGAAGCTGGAGGAGTATCTGCAGAGTGTTGATGGCTTCGAGCAGCCCAAGATCCTCCTGGAGCAATATCCAACTCCACCGCACATAGCTGCCTGCATGGTGCATCACATGCAGGCTCAACACGAGGATATAGAAGGAAAACTGGTGGGTGACTTGGGCTGTGGTTGTGGAATGCTCAGCATTGCCGCTACTCTCCTGGGTGCCCAGCTCACAGTGGGCTTCGAATTGGATGGCGATGCGGTAGATACCTTCAGGGGCAATGTGGTGGATATGGAGCTGCCCAATGTGGACTGTGTCAGAGCGGATGTGCTGCAGCTGACGGGGAGCAAGTGGGAGAAGACATTCGACACGGTAGTGATGAATCCACCGTTTGGCACAAAGCACAATGCTGGGATGGACATGCGATTCCTAGAAGTGGCACTGCGATTGGCCAACCGAGCGGTTTACTCTCTCCACAAAACATCAACACGGTAGGTCATTAATTTCATTATTTAATTAAAATTAAATTTAATTTATTAATGAATTTTCCACAGTGCCTACATTCAAAAGAAGGCCCAGGAGTGGGGTGCTCGTGGCTCAGTGGTCGCCGAACTTCGCTATAATATCGAGGCCAGCTACAAGTTCCACAAGCACAAGTCCAAGGACATTGAGGTGGACTTCTGGCGCTTTGATATAAGCAAGGATAAATGATTAACTCGGTGGCATTTCGTTTAAGGACATTATTTTTGTATATTTAAAATTAAAGAAAATAGGACGATTAAAAATGTATAAAATCTCAATTTTACTCCACATTGAAGACCACTCCCTGGGCGCAGGCCAGTTCGCCGGAATGATTGACGGTGATGGTGGCGCGCTTGCAGTACTGTTTCCAGGCATCTGATCCGGACTCACGACCTCCTCCAGTGGCCTTCTCACCTCCGAAGGCTCCTCCAATTTCAGCTCCGTTAGTGGTGGTGTTGATGTTGACAATGCCGCAATCGGAACCGCTGGCTCCGATCCACTTGAAGGCCTGTCCAATGTTCTCAGTGAATATGGCAGAAGAGAGACCCTGCTCCACCTCGTTGTTCCATTCGATGGCTTGGTCAACGTTCTTGGCTTTGAGAACATAAACGATGGGCGCAAAAGTTTCACGATGAACCACGCTGGCATCGTGACTCAGTCCTGTGATGACAGTGGGTTCCACATAGTAACCAGGTCTCTGGATAACGTTGCCACCAAAGGCCACAGTTCCACCCAATGACTTTGCCTCCTCGATGGCCTTCGTGTAGTTCTCCACATTTTGTTGAGTGTGCACGGGACCCACAAGCGTTTGTGCCTCCAACTGATGGCCAATTTTGGGTATCAACTGTTTATATTTGCCAACCAAAGCCTTCACAAACTGATCGTGGAGCTTCTCGTGAACAATGATCCTTCTGGTGGTGGTGCATCTCTGCCCGCTGGTGCCAATGCAACCGAAGAGAGCAGCATCCAGAGCCATCTTCACATTGGCTGATTCATCAATGATCAAGGCATTATTACCGCCCAACTCAAGGATCACTTTGCCGAATCGCTTCTGGACTTCCACGCCCACATCACGACCAATTTGGCAGCTGCCCGTAAAGGACACCAGGTTCACTCGCTTGTCGGCCACCAGAGTCTGACCCACATCGGTACCTCCTTGGCACAGAGTAACCACCGGTGGGAGGTTATTTCTGCGTAGCACATCTGCCACAATTTTGGTTGTTGCCACAGATACTAAAGGCGTGCTGGGGGCTCCCTTCCACAGGACACTGTTGCCAGTGGTAAGAGCTATCGCCGCATTCCATCCAAAGACAGCATTGGGGAAATTATAGGCCGAAATAACGCCCACCAATCCAAGCGGACGCCAAGCCTCCAAAATGGAGTGATCAGCGCGCTCGGAGTTAATCAGCTGACCGGCATAGATTCTGGAGAGACCCACTGCATAGTCGCAAATGTCTATAAACTCCTGAACCTCACCTTGTCCCTCGCTGTATATTTTGCCCACCTCCAGGGACACGAGCTTGCCCAAGGGTTCCTTGTACTTCCTGAGCTCATCACCGATCTGGCGAACTATCTCACCTCGAACTGGAGCTGGCACCTGACGCCATTGTTTGTAGGCATCCACAGCCAAGCCGATTGTCTGCTCCAACTCCTGGACATTTCCCTGACGCACTGTGGCGATGGGTTGACCGGTACCAGGGTCATAACTAGTTATGGAAGGTCCACGCCCCTGCCAATGGCCGGAATAAACACCAGGGTTATCCCTCTCCAAGCCCAATTCCTTGAGGAAACTATATTCGGGTTGGTCGATCAAAAAGGATGTGGATGATGAGCGGCTGGAGGCTACTTGGGTGATCAGTCGGCGGGGTGTTGCGAGCCTCGAAAGATTTCTCAAATGTGCCATCATGCTAAAAGAAGGATTACGTTTAATAATAAACAAATTAACATAAATATACATATTAATTTATTATTCTTTAATGTTCCCGGTGGCATATTTATAAAATTCATTTTTGATTTTGGGGTCTGTGTGCAGAGGAGCGAGAGGAGATTTATGGATTACTGATTACGCCCTGATACCATTCTTATCGAGCGATAACTGCTCCCCGTCTGTTTTTCTGGTTGCTGGCTGGAAAGTTTTTTTTAGATCCCCAGCAGCGCGGATCTACTGATAGCATCTCCGTCGAACCGTTTGGTACTCACTTTGTTTGCCTCCGGATTGAGAGATCACAACTGCCACAGTCGCAAGTCAATTATCAACTGAGGACAGATTTGAATTCTCAACGAGCAGGGCAACCGGCTTTTGTTTGCAGCTTATCGCGGCGTAAACTGAATTTAATTCAAAGAGAGAGAACGGGGAGCAGTTGGCGTCTTATCAATAATTTTTTATGAAAGTGGAGGTTGAGTGGTGTAGGGTATATATTTTATTTATTGTATACTTTAAGGTGAAAACTAAAAAACTATTTTTACTTTTAAACGTTAAATAAATATTTTATATGATATACTAAAAAAAGCTACTATTGAAATGTATTAATATACATTTTTTAAGTAAAATTAAAGCTTTTTTAATATGATCCCTTGCAATACCTTTGACTTCATAAATTAAATTTTTTTAAATGCATCCATTTAGTAAACGTTTTTAGAAAAAAGTGCATTTCTTACTATACCACTAGGACACTGGAAAATATATATTTAAAAACAATTTTCCAAGTTGTCTTTATTAAGCTTTGACCACCATAATTCTAGATCTATGAGCTGGAGGCGTTTAAGAAGACTAACGCAGCCGCTGGAGCTTGGTACTATTTAATGATGTTAAGGAATATTTTTGTTTTATATTTTTAAATATATATCGTGTGTTGTATTCGATATCCCATGACTTTTTCTTCGATAAAGTTAATGTACCTGTTTCCCTGACAACCTGGGAACTACCTCAAAAGTTTGTTCGTTAGCAAATATTTTGCACTCTCTCAATAAGCTCTTTGAAATAATTTAAGTAATTTCATAATAAAAAAAACTCACCATAATGGAGGTCCTAGAAGAAGGTAATTTAATGGATAGAGTTCCGATTTTGCTGCAGCGAGACCTGGAGTTTTATCAGGTAAAACAACCTTAAATATATCTTGATACTAGTTTCTGACCTAAAAAACCTAAAAACAGACACATCAACGAGTGCTTCAGGAACCTATTTGCTCTGGAGTCGTGGGTGGAAAACTGGACTTTCCACGTTATGCTTCCTTTGCTGCCATTAAATTAATTCGCTGGTAATTAGCTAAAGATTTCAATATTAAAACTACTTATATATGTATTTTAAAGGTGGGAAGATGAATACTTTGCCTCTTACCGAAAACCATCCGGACTTTTGCACACCGAAAAGGAAATGAATGAAGGAGATTTTGTACGATTTAACTGATTTAATTATAAAAATCAATAAATTTATATTAAATTTCATTAATTTCTAGGCAAGTGCCACCGTCAAGACATCTGATCCTGATAAATTCGTACAGCTCGTGACCAAGTCGGCTGATCTTCTTCTTGAGCACATCCATCGTCTCTCCCAGGAGTCCCTTGATCATGCAGATTTATCTGTACTCACCGCCACAATTGGAGCTGCTTCGCTGGTCAAGAACTCCCTGAGTGTTTATATGCAGGCAGCCACCACCACCATTTGTCCTCCGAAGGGAGACGAAAAGGGTGGAGCTCTCAAGCTGAGCTTCAAGCAATATTCACAGATGTCTGAGGCCTTGGCCGAACGACTTTTGGATCTACATTGCCGCTTATTGTTACTCTATATCATGCAAGATGCCGATTGCCTGCATTGGGAGGATACACAACCGTTTTTCGAGTCCGAAAGAGGTTCCTACACCGTTCAGATGTGGTGGCATTATATGAGGGGTTCCAAAAATGATTTGTGGAATTCGGTTCCTCCCAAAATGGCCCAGAAGATCTTTGCTGGAATGCTAAATGAGACGCTGAGTGTTTTGACTGTACGCTATACCCAAATAGTGACTAGCGTGGCTCGATCCACTCTCCATCTGGTGGATATTTGCAACATGCTGCTTTGCATTGCTGAACTTTTACCCCATATCTGTGAGAGTGGTGAGGCCTATGTGGGTTTGCAGCTAAGTAATCAGAGTGTTATCCTCAGGGATATACATGCCAAGTGCCGAGAGCTTTTCTACTGTCTCCTCCTTAGGGGGGCTCCACTGGGTGTTTTATCCAAGGTGAGATCCTAGTCAGGAAATTTTTAATTACTTTTTAATTTAAATTATATTTTTGTAGGTCTTCCGCAAAGGCCTTGACAACATGGAAATGTTTAGCTCTCGCCATGGTCTTCCCAGTGCTTGGATTATTTTTGCCTTACCCAGGTATTTTCCCAAGGAACAATCCTGCCAATGGGTTACGGAATTCGCCGATCTCTCTACCAATACTGCAATATCCTTGGATTTGAGGGTTTTGCTAGCCTTTCCCGAGGCCGACTGGTCTTATTTATTGAAAATTCTTTTGATGAGAGATGCCTATCTCACTGGAATTATAATGCGTCATCTTATGCAGCATTTGCCATCATCGGAAAACTTTAAGAATGTGGCGAAAATTTCTTTTACCAGCGCTGAGGGGGCTCCTCAAAAGTGCGAGGCCTTTTTGTGTCGCGGGGAATGCTTTAATGTCACCGAATCTATTGCAGGAGATATAGGTATTTATTTATTTTAAATTATATAATTATATTTGTATATTTATTAAAAATACTATAATTACCTTCCCCTATTTTATCAGATCCTGTTGGCCAGTCCAACTACCAGATAGTCCTTTCACTCACCTACTTGGTTGTGGCGGTTGGCAAGGCTGTGGATATCAAATCCTGTCTGATTAAAACCCTGGAGGAACATGCTATTGCCGGCTGGAGCGATTGCCTGGACAAGCGACAGGTGTGGAACCAGAAGAGGACTCCCTGGCTGGAGGCCATCATGCACTTTGTGTATCCTGTCCTGGATTGTGTGGTGGAGATGCTAGTGAATGCAGTGGAAAATGGAGCCAGCATGTATCAGGCCATGTCCTTAGCTCTCACGTGTGTCTCTGAGATCTGGGATTGCCTGCCCGAGGGACTGTATAAGATAGCTTCCTTGCTGCAGGATATCATACCAGTTTCCACGCGGCCTCTGGGGGACTCGGTGCTCTTACAGGTGGTTTTTGCAGCCTTATATACTGAGCTGATCAAGACGGCAGAAATGTATGAGCAGAGTGAGTATTTAATTACTATAATTTAATAATAAGTTTTAAATTTTTAAAATACTTTTAATTTTTTCCAGGCAAAAACGAGGACAAGGCCTCCATTTGCTATTCCATATCAGAAGCCATTTGCTCTATTGACGAGGATGACAAGCATACAGATCAAATCGAATTATTTCTCAAACAGGCCAAGGAGAGTATCAACTTGGACACAGATTTTGAAGGAACCGTGGGCAGTAACTGTCGCGGAGCCGGTGGCATGAGTGCCGTAAGTACCATCAAAATGGATGACTTGGCCTTGACAAACGCGGAATCCGAACGCCTTAGCCATAGTCCTCCGAATAATTACGCCATGGAGCTGGATGTGGGCATTGCTGATTATATAGCCGAGGTCCTTGTCAGCGATATTTTAACCACAAATATTGGTAAGCAAGCCCTCAAGGTGGTCTATAATTATTTGAAATTTAACAAGGACTGGCTGCTGGAGCAACTGGGCACGGGTGACAATGATCCGAGTCCGTTTCAAGGAGTCCAGGGCCAGAATATTAAGGAGGCCAAAACCTCGGTGCTTAGGTCTATGTTCTTCATTGGGAATACCCCCTTTGACCAGCTGCTCACGGGATCCCTGAAAATCGACTATGTTAGCTGGCTGCAGATGCCGCTGTCCCTGAATCCGGAAAGAACCTGGCTGCATTTAACCAGACGTTGTGACTTCCAGGAGGATGCCAAGCTGTCGCTGCCCGAGGTGGCCATGGTCGCTGGTATTACAAAGATAATGAAGCGGCGCAAGGAGTTCCCCAAGTGAGCTGGCCGGGAAGTATCATTAGCTTGAATTCACTTGAAGAAAAAATTACTTAAAGTTGTTTTTTGTTAATAAAATATCCATGCGAAACGCTTTGAAAATATTCTAAAAAATAAACTACTTAGCTTTATCTATAAATTCTGGAGAATTTAATTTAGAAACCAATTTAAAATTAGAATTCCTAAATAATAACTCCCATATATATAAATAAATAAATATATAAACTAATTTCTGTGTTTCTTAAAATCAAATAATCGAAATAAAAATTCTAGCCTAATTACAAAATATATTCCTAAGTTTTAGGAATCAGAATTTCAATTCTTAAAGTTAGCATCTCAGGACTTTACTACAAATCTCAAAGCTTAGGGCATCCTTAATATGTAGATATTTTTTCTTTTGTGATTCCCGGTAATTTAAGGAAATGAAATTTTCTGTGTAAGGCAGCTGTAAATTATGTCGTAGATGCTGGCGACAGTGGAGCCTTTCCTTGGGGGGCGTCTTCCCCACTTTGGATGTCATTAACGCCGCATAATGCAAACAAGCCTGACGATAGGCACCTTAGCAAATGCACAGCACAATAAGCGGAGAGGCTAAAAAAAAATATTTACTCGTGCTTCGCACTGAACCTTTCCCCGCTTAATATATATAGAAGCAAGCCGGCAGCAGCCGAAAATGTTTTTGTCCACATTCTGCGTAGTTGCTTGGCACTTGGCAATTGCTCAGTTTTGCTCCTGGTCGCCTTTTGAGCTTCTTTCTTGCCTCCTGTCGCTGCGCTGCGCTTCTCTTCGCTCTGCTCCTCATTCAGCCAGTTATGAAAATTACTGAAACGTAGCCAAGGAGAGGAGGCGGGGGCAGGAGAAAGTGGCAGGACCAGCAGGACGAAGGCACGCACACACAGGGAAACGCCAGCAAGAGCAACAACATGAGGAGCAGCTCACACAGGACAACGTGACAAATAAAATCAAGCTTGAATTGGGAAGAAACTCGGTAGGATGATGGTGACTTTGGGTATACGCTACTTACTTTTGTAATGTTGAAGAAATTAATCAAAAACTTAAAAAAAAAATTTTTATTTTATTTGGGTTTCCAAATTGGTTAGTAAAGGTTTTCAAGATTTAATGTAGGAATATTTCCTGTTTTATATTTTTTAAGTTAAAATTTGGCTGTAAAATTGGTGCAAAAACTATTATTATTTCAAATAAAAACAATCAGCTTGCCTAAAAACGTTTAATAACTTAATATATTCCTTAATAATACGACACTAAAAACCATAGGTATTTTAATAAACATTTATAAAAATTTCAATAAATATTTCAATGCATATTTCAAAATATTTTAACAAATATTTCAAAATATTTTAATATTTCAAGAAATGGAAACGGCTTAAAAAAAACTAGTTCCCTCTCAAAACAGTTAAATTAAGTAGATTCGTTAAAACTGTTCAATTAAAGCAAGTTAATAATAATACCTTAGTTTATATTAAAAAAACATTTCTAAATTCAAGATTTTTATAAAAATTTAATGAAGATTATCTTTAAGAAATTATTATTGATTATGTTTCAATCTGATTTAAATCTTTAATCAACGTTTTCTACGATTTTCAGTAAAATTTATAATTTCTTGGTTAATTTAATAAATAATATAAATACATAGTATTATATCAATAACTTAATTGATATTTAAACAAAATAATAATAATTTGGATACTTTTTCTCTCTGAATTTAATATTAAAAAAATAAATGTATTATAATTCCACTCTAAATGAATAAGCACAGCAATAAAGTATTTGCGGTTCCCATAAATCTCCACCTAAAAGCCACTTTTTTGTCCAACTCATGGATGTAAGCATTTAAAAAGTAATAAACACGAGCGTCCTCTCATAACAAATCAACTCGGCAACTTCGAATGCAGCGCCGCCCCATTGGCTGGCCTTTTGGCTACAAAGCAGCGGCAGTAGGAAAAGCAGCCTCAGCGGCGACTCTGGATCTGACTCCGAATATAGAAACGATTCCCTGCTAGGTCCTTTCATTCAGTTTCATTCGGCTAGCGCTGCTGGAAGCGTGCGGACGTTCGTTGTTTAGAGCACGGTCATAAAGTCAAGTGCCACCTAAAAAATAACACAAAAAATATAAAAAAAGGAAAAATTGAAACCGAAAAAAAGGACACAAAACGTGCGAGGGTAAAGTGCAAATGGTAACGGTAATTTGCAGACATTAGCTCTGGCACACACTCACAAAGGTGATTAAATACTGCGGAGGAGGAAGTGCAAAAAGTGTCACATTACGCATACGCAGCGTATGCCCAACTTAAATGCTGGAAATTTAAAAAGAAATTTAAAAACGTAATGAGCTGTTCACGTTGGAATTGAAAATGTTTGTCGTTAAGTTGGTCCCCTAAGTATGCCAAGCACGTAGTGGACTTTTGTGATGTGGATACGGCTCTTTGATTGTTTTATTAGCCATTTCTTGGATAGTAGTGAGGTCTTAGGAATTGTATAAAAGAATTAAATAAAAATAGAAAAATCTAGAAACTATAAAAGTGAAAATAAAGTGAAAATGTATTTAAAATAAAATTATTTAAAAAGAAGAAAATGTGAAGCAATTGCTAGTTAAAGGAAACCATAAAAACATTTTGATAAATTTATACTTAGATTAAATACAATTTAAATAAATCAAATATAAAGAAACCTTAAAATATCTTAAAATTATATTATATAATTTAAATATAATTATAATTATGAGCCAAATGCAACTGCAACAGCAACGCCTTCGTCGAGGACGACATCATCATCGCCTTCAGTCCGCCGAGTGCGAGTGTTTACGTCCTGTGATAAGGGTTTTTGGTCTGCTGACTTCATTCGGTAAGCTTGGAAAGTGCTTGGAAATCCAGGCAGGCAAAATAATATAACTCTCAGGACAGGTGACCCTTCCTCCCCCCTATCCCCTAGCCCCATACTCTAGATAATGCCAATCACGATATGGGGTTAGATGCATGAGCATGAATAAATGCATATGCATTGCTCTTCTGTCCCTTTTTCGGAATATTTACCCTTGACAAATCGTAGGAAATGCTTGTGCATGGAAATCAAGCCCCAGGATATGTTGAGTGCTGTGGCTTATTATATTTCTTGCCATTCAATATGAATTCTAAAGCTAAGATGCTGAGTGAATGCCTTCTCTTAGAATCTCTTTATGATTTCCTTCAACAAAAAAAGCATTATTCCTTGAAGACATTTTTCTTGGTCATAACAAGAAAAGGGAAATAAATTGCATTAAAATTTAATTCAACAGAAAATGCACAAAAGTAAATTGCATTAAAATTTATGGAAATATAAAGTGTTATCAAACAAAATAGGGAAATCTAATTAAATTCCCTTACTGATGCACAGATACAAATTGTTTCATTTTAATTTACATATTTTTTCTTCTTTTAATTATAGATTTTACTTTGAAGCCAATATTGTATTTATTTTTTCTAAATTTATTTAAATTCCATAAATAAGTAAATATTAAAAAATACTTCAACTTTATATAAATATTTTCTCTCATAAATTTAATCACATTGAACTTTTATTATCTCCCATTTGCATAAAAAATATGAAAATTCAGTGAATTTTTTTCAACGAATTTTCTCGGCCATCTGGTGCAGTTATCAAACTTGGCTTAAACGCTTATCACGGCCAATCACAACGATTTTTCAGCCACCAAGCGAGATTTCCCTAATGCGCTTAAAATAGTGAACTCGCCCGAAGAATGACAGAATTTTGATAAATTGCTGGTGGGGAGAGGACATAACAAAAACGTTGGGTCAAGTTCAAACTAATTTCCTTACAAATTGTTTTCAGCCATGAAGAAAACAAAGAAATAAAAACTTGATATAGTTCATAAACCCCTCTCTGAATGGAGGAGGAAATCCTCTCCTTGTCAGAGCCATTAACAAGGCATTGGCCTCTATGCAGCTTGCAGTTCACAATTTGGCATCCTGTGCCAAGAGCAGCGTTTTTCCCCTGTCCCCATTTTCCCCCTATCAGAGCAACTTTTCCATACGGTCGACAATGAGCTTTGTTGTTAGCCTTTTGGCGCCAGCCATTCGCCAAGTTTTCCCCTCCATATCCACCGATATCTATTTTTTCTCCATCGCTTTCAATTATCCAGATAATTTTTGCATGTTTTTTCGATTTCCGCTTTTTCGATTTTTGTCCTTTAATGTAATTGGTTTGGTCTTGGGCTCTGCAGTGTCATTTAAATACGACCAACACATACATATATCTAACTGGTTTAATCTGATTTGTTTTTCGCGGCTTGGCATAATAAAAACAACTTAATTAGATTGAGTTTTTACGCAGCAGGGGGAAAGGGGGAGTGGTGGCTTTTCTTGGCCATATTTTACGCATTGGAAGTGGATTTGTTAGCGGCGAATCAGGGGACTCATAATGTGGTTAGAATATGAATATTTTAGGGGGCTGTTTAAGAAAGTCAAGGAGCGTGTTAAATAAGTTATCAAGTTTTTTTTTTTCAATGTAT
>JAEIIJ010008407.1:0-17074 GCA_018904815.1 Drosophila ogumai | reverse complement strand
AATGCTGATCAAGAATATATATGATTTGTAGGGTCGGAAATGACTGCTTCACTAAATAAACTCATAATATCCTTAAATCAGACTGGAATTTTTTGCATTCTTTAAAGGACATTTATTCATATTTTTCTTGAATTTCTAGAATTCTTTAAAATGACAATTATTCATATTTATCTTGATCATTTTTTTAGACAAATCAAAGCTTAAAACTAGCATAACTAAGTCAAAAATGCATCGAATTTTATTCTGGAAATGTTGCTTGGAAATGAATATTTCACAGCGTTACAAGCTTCTGACTGAAATTATAATACCCTGAAAGAGTATAAAAATGGGACAAAAAATAGCAACAAAAAAATGGATTCGCTAAAATTGAGTTACGATTTGTTTTGATCTTTGGAATCTGTGAACTTTGTGACTGCCGTCAGAGTTGAGGTACTTAATATGCAAATATTATTTGATATTTGATTAATTAATATCCGGATTTTTTGGAATTAACAGTGGGATATAAAGGGGAAATGGCTTATTATTGATTTCATATAACTTTCGTGAGTTTATAAAATATATTTTTAGCTAAATCAAGGTCTTGCATCGAATGTGTAGAAGAATAATATATTTTATAGTTGGCTATAACATGTTTTATTTTGTATAAAACAAAACTATCCATTACTTAATACCTTAAATTGTTTTCTAAATTGAAAAGAGTTTCATTTCGATTTAGGTGTTTATTTTCCGCATTTGTTACCAAACCTATTAACGGTACAGCGCGTGCTGATCATAGCCGGCGGCTCTGCAATTACACGGACTTGATGCAATACTATAATGCGCTTATAATTTGCATCACACCTAGAACTAACCTTTCCCACCCACTCGATTGACGACGTGTGTTGGCTAATTGCCCGGCGGACATGCAACAATTTGTTGCAGTTTGCTGGCCTGTCCGCGCGGCCCACAGACTTTTAATTTGGCTAACGATTTCGCTATTATCTAGTCGCATTGTTGCCGTACAGGAAGCGCTATCGCAACCTCATTTTGTTAATACACAGAGAGTGAGCCGAGCCGTACAATGGCTGCTGCCTCGGGCGCTCGAACTTGACATCTAACGGTGGCCGCTGCAGCATCAGCATTATCTCATTCTAATTCCCATTTGTTATCTCGATTTTTCCAGCTGCTCTTCCCGCTGCAATTTAGCGAGCTGCTGGGCAAAGTCGATGTGGAGGCCAATGTGGAGGGCGGCGGACCTTCCGGTCAGGCTGGAGCCATCCGCTGGGGCATTGCGATGAGTTTGCGCAGCTTTGTCGATCAAGAGATGATTGAGTCTATGCGTCTGGGTAAGTGCATTCGGAGAGCTCCCCCCTTCTTCCTACTTTCGCCCATTGCCGCTAATTGCAATTTATGTTGTAGCCGGCCTGCTGACACGTGACTATCGCCGCCGCGAGCGTAAGAAGTTTGGACAGGAAGGAGCACGCCGCAAGTACACGTGGAAGAAGCGCTAGACGCGCACGTGAATACTCCCTGGCTCTGGTGGCATTTTAGTTTCAAATGTTTTAATAAATATCAAATATGTTAACGATTGTGTGGAGGTTACATTTGGTCGAGTGGTCGGAGTCCTAGGAGCTGCATACCCTGCTGCAGGGTCCGCTTGGCTGAGTGAAAGAGCAGCAGACGCTGAGAACGCTTGTGCCGGCAGGTCTCCAGTTTAACAGGTAATCGTTTTAGGGCTTTGCTAGTAGCGTTGCTGCAAGGTTAAATAAGGGGTTATTATATTAAATATTTTATTAATTAATATTATTATATTATTAATAATTTTCTACCTACCACAATCCAAACAAATAGTTGACCAGTATACAAGCTTCCAGTTGCTGCTTTGACTGCCACAGGCTCTGATCCACGCGTGCCAGTTCGTACAGCAAATCCAAGGCATCCGTTGGCTCCTGAGCGAAATGCTGCCAGTCGGGCTTGATGTCCTCGAGTTGTACCTCCTTGAAGTTATCCAGCAAACTGTGCAGGCGGCAGTGTGTGTACTGGAGCTTGATTCCCGTATCTCCGTTTACCTGAAGGGCCTGCTGCCAGCTGAATTCGTGATCCCGCTGCCGGCGCTGCTTCAAGACATTTACCAGGACAGCCGAGACGCCCAGGATATCACACACAAGCTCATCGTCAAGGGATTGGTTTTCCCTGGTGGCTGGTATATAGTTTAGAAAGGATTCTTTAGTTTATACTGAGGTTACCACCTACTTGCACTAAGGTTTCGCTTCTCCCGCATTATATTGCGCGCTTCATCTAGCACATCCTTTAGGAAGATGGCCTTGCCCTGCCTGGTGCTCATCCCATGTATGCGTCCGAATTTCACATGCTGAAGCTGGCCAAGATTCAGGCGTTCGTCCAAAGCGGAAGCAGTTTTAAAAAGAGCATTAAAGTGATCTGCTTGGCCATTGTCCACCACGTAAAGATGACGGGTGAACTTTAGTCTTGAGAGCCTCTCCAGGAGAGCAGCAATATCCCTGGCTAGGTACAGAGTGGAACCATCGCTCTTGATCACTGGGATGCGTCTGCCATCCACAACGACCACCTCGCGGCCATCCTGCTCTCGCAACAGGAGACCTGCGTTTCGCAGCCTCTCCAGAACCTGTTGGATTTGCTTTTGGGAGTACTGAGACTCCCATTCGTAGCTATCGAACTGGACGCCTAGTCGCTGGTAAACTTTGGCCAGATCTTCAATGGTGTACTTCCTGTACATCTGCCACTGTTCGGCCATGTTCGCATCCGTTCCCGCCTCCAGAGACGCGAAGAGTTCCCGTGCTTGTTGGGCGATTTCCGGACTCTCCTCTGCCGCTTTGTTGGCGGCCACATAGGAGGCATAGAGCGTTTCAATGGGGGATTCCTGCATCTGCTGATCGGTTACATTGTTAAGCTGGACGCCCAAGGCTAACAGGCCGAACTGTGTGCCCCAATCTCCTAGGTAATTCAAGCGCGTAGTGCGATAGCCCAAGTGCTGGTGGAGATTCGCAAGGACATTGCCAATGATGGTGGAACGCAGGTGGCCTACATGGAAGGGTTTGGCAATGTTAGGTGAGCTGTACTCCACCACAATGTGTTCCGAGGGTGAAGTGGAAGCATATATTGGATTCTGTTTCGCCTGGAGGAGCTGTTCCACAAAGGCCTGTGGTTGTAGCTGGAATTCTACTTTGGCTGCACTTCGTCCGGAGCTGGGTACCACATTGACTCCTTCGACGTAGGTCCCATTAAATGTGTGATCCTGCACGGCTTGCAGCAACTCCCGCTCCTGTTGCGCAACCGCAGATGGAAGAATCCACTCCAGAGTAGGTCGCCGGGCATTTTGGAGTTGGTGCTTCTTTGCCGGCACCTCTAGCGCATGGCACGCCTCCTTCAGCTGTGGCAGCTGCAAAGTGGGAGAACAGGTAGGTCATAAAAGGACTTTATTTTGATTAGTTTTTCACCTGTTCACAAATCGCGCGCCGTAAACGAATCATCTCGTATTATATTTCTTGTTCTCCCATTACACCGTTTTTCGTAACAAAGTATTTTTCGGTATATTCTTCAGACCGCATGTGACCAGCTGTCGACTAGTTCGGGTTTCAGTCCGAAAAAATCGATATCCGATAATTAACATCCGCAACATAGCAAATATTTCCTCACCTCTAACAAAAATTAATATTTTTAAATAAGTAATTAATTTAATCTCTTTTTCATTTTAGTTTTACTAAAAATTTAATTTAATTCTCATAATTATAATATAGGGTCCAAAAATATTGAACTTAAAAAAATTTAACAAAATAATTATTTTAAAACATTAATTTGTTTTAAAATATTAAAAAAAATTAAATAATTTTGTCAGAAATAAATAACGGTTTTGATAAAATACAGGTTTTTCAACGCCACAGCTGATGTGGTCTCTTGTGACGTCAGCCGCGCTTGATGTCCCACAGTGCGCATGACTGCTATTTTATAAATCTTATATTTAAAACATAAAAATTCCAGTAAATTCTAATAGTAAACAGCCACTGATTTGTGAATATTTAATTGTTTTTAATGGTCTATAAGTAATAAAGTTTTCCCCACCGACGCCCCTGCAAACATATGTTCGATGGGGCTTTCATTCGGCCTTCCAAAGAGCCAGAGCTCTCCCCAAAAACTTCCAGGCCCTGCGTCAACTCCAACGCCGCCGCTGTGGATTTGCTCGGGGGTTTTCTTTCCTGAGAACTCGCACTGCAAGCTCAGTCGTGTTCAAAACGTCGTCAAGTTGAAACCGGAAAAGCTGGCGCAAGGGCCCACACCAGATATACACCAAT
This sequence comes from Drosophila ogumai, assembly GCA_018904815.1. NCBI lineage: Eukaryota > Metazoa > Arthropoda > Insecta > Diptera > Drosophilidae > Drosophila > Drosophila ogumai. Next base: position 12,767 of record JAEIIJ010008407.1, on the reverse strand, counting down.
CCCACAAATAAGCAGAAGCAGCAGCAGCAGCGGCAGAGGAGCAGCGGGGCAGAGAGCAAAATCGGTTCCATCTGAAAAGTGTGTTTCTCTGTGCACCTGAAGTTTCTTGCCTTTTTTACCTTAACAAAGATTCGCTCCAGTGACCACGACCACAAAACAAATGCGAAAATCAGCGAAAACTCGCACATTTTAGCCAAGCAGAGGCGGCTAAAAAGTATTGCATACCACGGGGCTGTGCGGAAAAAATAGATATCGATTTGCCAGGGCATAAAAATAAGAATCTGAATGCGGCTCGCGCACAATGTTTCTGTTTTTTAATGTCCAATAAAATTGTTTGCTCCGATTTGGTAGGAGCGCTATATTGGCTAATTACGCTGACATTCAGAGGGTCGTAAAAGATTCGTCTGTGTGCTGGCGTGCGTGCGTGTGTGTGTGTATGAGATCATCGCTGAAGCAAAACGCCCGCTGGTATGCAATACTTTTTCTCACGCCTCAATTTCTCCCCCTCAGCGGAAGTCTAATCCAATTTGGCCTATGACAATACAAACGCACTTTCTTCGCTACGCATTATCCAGGTGCGTGTGCGTTTAGAGAGTGACCGAGAGCGAGCGAGTGCGGGAGCGAGAGGTGGAAAATATTAAAGTTTAAGAGCAAAACGCGTGTGTTTCTGTGTCCCCATGTTAACATAAGTTGCTGCGATTAAGCAACGCTTACCGCCGAATATCGAGCACTGAATAAACCCCCAAACGTGCGCGTATTTAATTTGTATTTCTGGCACTTGGTTCGGCAAACAGCAAAAGCATTTCCCTATGATTGGCTCATTCTGGAATCTGTGCAGAGCGTGCCCATCAATGCCGGTAGACAAGGTGAGTAACGATTAGTAATTCTTATTGTAACACTTAATTTTAGTTTAAAATTAAATACAAAACCGGCAGGCATTTTAATATGAATAAGATTAAACAGTATTTAAATAATAGAACCAATAAAACCATTTCACCTTGAAAAATATAACAAAACTTGTAAAATTCCCTTTAGACTTCCTAATTTCTTTATTCCTAAAGAAAGCGATTTTAGGGTTGCTACAGAAGTCATCCAAACTTTTGAAACACTTTTGGACACACATTCGGGAATTTTAAAAACCCAAGCGATTTCAATACAATTATATATTTTAAACAAAAGATCCTATTGTTTGTATGTGCCGAATGTCTCAAGTACGTAAGTTGCAGGCTGTTTTCCGGGGATTTTGTTCTGTTAGCCTCTTAGCCCAGTTTGCAGACGACGGGCCTTTCGTTTATAGCGTCCAAATCGTTTGATTTATATGCGACAGTTGTGTCTGAATCAGCGTGTCTGTGTTCTGGTGAGTGTGCGAGTGTGTGCGAGGACACATAATAGATTTTTATTGCATACTTGCAGGCGACAAGTGAAAGGGGGCTGCAGTGAGTCGAAAATGGGGTGACTTGCCTGAGTTATGACTCGCTCGAAAGAATTGTGGGATTAGGGTGAATTTTTGATATTGCAGGAATATTTTTAACATTCCATTTGCGGTATTAAATTGGAGGGTTAAATCGGACTCAGGGGAGCACGGTAGAAATTAAGCCTGAAAAATGATGCGAGTAATTCCCCCAATGATTGTCGCTTGGGATTCATAATTAAAATTTTAATTATTAAAGTGACATTTATATTTATTATATTTAGTAAATTACTGAAGGTTTTTCAATAGCTTCATTTTGATGGAAGCCCAGCAGCTTGACGCATCGGAACAAAATGATTACAGTTTACCATTCCTTGAACTCTTTCACTTAACTGATTTCCCCTTGGCCACGTTTCGCTGCCAGCTTTCATAACGCTGATCAATATCACCTTACGTCTGCCGCCATCCTTGGAGTGCCGTCACAAACGTTTGTCCAGAGGCATGCAATATTTTCCGTACTTACTTCCAGGCCAAATAGAGCAAATATATATGAAGTCCCACAGAGTGAGTAGCAGAAACTCGCTGGCAGCGAATAAATTAACTTGCATTACGCTCGACACCAATCGCGTCAGCCTAAAGTAAGTAAAGGCAGCAAAAAAATATACAAAAAATACATAGAATAAATAAAAATAAGTAGGAGCGTGGAACCACGGCAAGAAACACGGGCAAAAAGGCAGAAGAGGCGCAGAAAATCAATAGCATATGGCTTGTGGCTTGTTTGGGCCCACAGCTGTGGCCGGCCGGGGTGCCACATCGCACCCGGGCTTGGACTCGGACCCGGACCCGGACATGGAGCCGGATCCGGACCCGGACCGGGTGCCGATTCGTACCGCCGGATACGGAGAACCGAAGTATAGAAAGCGGAGTGGATGTCGCCACGGCTCGGCCTGGAACACGCTCTCCCTACCTTCCAACGTCGCCTTCCAGTCGCTGTGCAAAACAGCTGATTCATCAACTTGCCATGACAATTCGAATGACTGTGTAGTTGGTAAGATAGAAAAAATACCACTAAAATATGCATTCCAGAGAGTACAGTGGGAAGTCTTCAAGGAGAATACTACAATCTAAAGAAGGATTTGGGAGTTATAAGGAGTTTTGAAGACCCTAATCTGGTCGCATATGCAAAGGATTCTAAAATTTCGTATTTATGTATTATAAATTTTAAATTTAACAGCACCACTCGGCTGGAGTTATTTACTATTTCCTAAGTATGAGTAATTTGCTTGCTTAAAGTCCCCTAATATAAGAATCTTCTTTCCGAGGGAATACTGTTATTCAAACAAAGTTACACTTTTCACATTGCGCACAAATGGTAGGGAAGCACTTTCTTTCTCCTCAAACCTCTGCGCATGTGCAGCTGAGAGAGACACAGAGAGAGAGGAAGAAATTCTTAGGGAAAGAGAGAACTGGAGAATTAGAGGCACCGGAGAACTTGAGAGCACTTTTAGCCGGCTTTTATTTGGAGTTTTTGTTGTTGTTTCTGGCTGGCTGCTTGTTCGGCCATATGACGTGCGAGGCAAAATTGTCTTGCGGTATTACATCAGCGCAGGGCAGTCAAACTTTTATGGCGACACCTCCCGCCACCCCGGGCAACTCAACACCCAACCACCCCCTAATCCACCCGTTCACCCGTGTCCCCATCCTTAAGCAACAACAACAAGTGCCGGCTAAGTGTCGCCAGTCGGTCGGTAGTCGGTTGCATGCCACACGCTTATCGATTCAGCTCGCATATGGTTACCGCCATCCGTGGTGGTTCTTAGTCACTCCCCGGATCGATCTAGGACTATTCCCCGTATAACCCGGCTGCTTGCAGTCAGCTGGGCGTCGCCGCATTGTAGTATTTATAGTTATGCCGACTCTAGGTATTTATTTTCGCACCTGGCTTGCTTTTAGATTGGAAATTTATATTTAAAATATAAATTGTAGGAATGTAGGAAAGAAATTGGATAATTATAAGACATGTTTCTTTAATTTCAACTATAATTATATGTGATAAATCCTCCTTACACATATTTCTTAGTCATTCGTCGAATTGAATAAGGACAATACCCCTGGATTCTCCGTTTCCTAGCAGTCAGCTGGGCGCCGCCCCATTATAGTTTCCCTCAACTTATCTCCCAATGACACTCGCAGCTATATCCGCACTATTGTTTCCTTCTGTCTATAGCCACCCACATCATCATCCGCAGCTTTCTCTGAGTGGGTCTCCTTTTGTTGTTCCCTTTATCTTCTGGCTGCAGGAAAATGCCACCCCCTCAACATAGTTTCCACTCTTTCCGACTAACGAAATACTTATTCGGGCATATTTTGTACGTGTTGGCGGCTTGGTAGTTGGGGAATGCTTTGTGAAATATATTTATCACAGCAACTTGGGCGGAAGAACTTCCAAAAAGCTAACAAAAATGTGTATTTTAATAATAAAAGTATTTTATTATTGGGATTTTCTATTCTTAAATTTCAGTTAGAAGTTTGCAATCCAGTGAAGGAGTCATTTCCGACCCTATAAAGTATACATATTCTTGATCAGCATTAACAGGCGCGTCTTTCCAGCCACCTTGAAAAGAAAAACAAAATGTTCAATTTTAATTCAAAATTTGATAAGGGGTTTACATCATTCAAATTTTCAATGGCCAAAAATTTTAATTTCATATAATTTTGATTTAGTTACGATATTTGTTAACTTGGATTTGCCAAAAAATTATAAAATATTAATATGGATTAATAACTATTTAAAAAATTCAAATATTTAAAGTCTTCTTTAAGGTTATTATTATTATTATCAGCATTAACAGGTTATTACATACAAATTTTCGTATACCCGAAGTTAGTTTCCCTTCTTGTTTTCCTTCAGATTTCTTTATTTCCATATAACTAGTTCTCTGATTGGAAATCGCTTTTTATACCCTTTGAGAATGCTTATTTAATTGAAAGCTGGGATCTTCAATTGTCTGGCAAAGAGAGTGAGAATATCACAGGCCACTGCGTCCTCCTTTTTCTGCGGAAACCCCTTTTTATTGCATCTAACGACGGCAGTTTGCACCCTTCACCACTGTCTCTCCGCAACAATCTCCGCAATTGCCAGAACCAAAAATTGGGGGAAACCAGTGGCAAACTCAAGCCGCCAGGGAACCGGGAACCCAGAGAATAAGAAGTTTTTTATTTTTGTCTTTTTGTTGATAGCTGAAAACCGATGTACAATCTCCATGGAATTGGTGGCGGCGCTGTAGTTGGATGAAAAGTTTTCTAATTACTTGGGGTCAACTGTTCGTTCGGAGGCGGTTAGTGTGAAATCAAAAATGTAAATGACTCCTCTGTAAGCTGAACTTCTTCTGGCTAATATAAATTTGTAGTGGAAAAACCATTCTCAATTGTGCTGGCGTACACAGAAAACTTTAAATAACCTGACAGGTTAAATGTTTGAGGGAAGCAAAGAGGCGGAGCACATGTCGCACGAGGGTTTTACTCGTTTTCCGCTTTTCCGGGCTCTTGTTGTTTTTAGCATTGTATTTTCTGGCAGTCAGTCACTTTGATATTTGCATATTTTCAACACAAATCAGTTGCATGCGGCGAGCATATAACATTTTTCGATTCAAAGAAATGTTTATTTTGCCCCGTGATGTTATTCACTATTCGTGAATTTTTGGTCATGTATTTTTATGGTTCTTTAATAATTGCCTTTTGGCTTGGTTTGGAACTTTTAGCCGCTAATTCGAATTTTATTGATCTAATTTAATGAAAAACATTTTTGTTTAACTTTTATTTGCTTTTTCCTTTTCTACTGTAACAAAAGTTGCCTGATTACTTTACCTTTTATGTTATTATTCAATTTAAAAATCAATATATTGACTTTAGAGTTCTTTAGCAAACTTTTTGTTTTGTTTTGTTTACTGCCGGTATATTTAGCGTGTTAATCAGCAACAACTTTTCGTATTGATTTTCCTTTTCGACAGCCATTAAAAAGTGCACACGAATGTCGAACGAGCACGAAATGTCTATCAAGTCTTGCTCATCAATGTCAGGCGATTAGAACTTGAACGGAAGAGAACTTTTTCCATTAAAGCCGAAGCTTTCGCTGCCGGGCCGACGCGGCGTATACGTAATGCAGTCATGAGGACACCGATTAAATGTCAATTATAAGCCATTTGCTGATGATTTCCGTCTTATCTCATTTAGCGAAGGAAGTGCCAAAAGAAATCCGAGAAAAAAGCTGAGATTTCATTGGTTTTAATTAATTTGCTAAAAGGGAACGTTAACCAGATGAGTCGGCCCATATGGCAGCGCCCCATCCTTGGCACATTACGTCAACTTTGGTTTCAGTAGTTGCACTTTTCAACCTTCAACCCTTCCATTTAGCCTTCCATCCGTCAGTCCATCCATCCATCCATCAGCATCCTGGATGCGCAAGAGCCGTACCATGACATCGCCTAACGTATTTCAATTTCAATTTTCAGCCTTTGGTCTAATGCAATTATAATAATTTCCGGGGCAGGCTAACGGCCTGCCAGGTGCCATGTGCCTTGTGCCATGTACCATGTACCCTTATGCTACTATATGCTATATGTTATATACAGGAGACCCACCCAGGCTGTCGTCGCTGTAGCCAGGCAGCCTTTCCATCTCGCATCTTGGCTGGCGACCAAGTTGTTGATGCTGACGTCGCTAATAGTAATTTTATTGGACGGCTAGGGGCTGCAGTGGAAGGGAAATCTTAAAAGGAAATTTCTACGGTACAGTTGAAGTTGAGTTTTCAAGTGTCTGCAAAAAAATTCGAAATAAAATTATAGGTTTTTAGTAATGGTTTCCTCTGTAATGGCTTGGTAAAATGTATTAGGACTCTTCTCAAAAATTATAACAATTCATATTAAATAATTATTTAAACTAAAAAGATTTTGTATAATATTTTCCTTGGGTGCTAAACCCATTGTCTGATGATTCACGACGCTTGCAAAAAAATCTGTGCACACTTTGCGCGGCCATAAAATAAAAAAATGATTATATTCAGCTTTTTATCACGTCTTATTCAAATATTATGGTTCCATGATCTAGCTTTTCATTCCCTTTAGAATCCCTGGCTTCACTTCCACTTTTTTAGCCGCTGGCATAGAAAACGCAGCAAAAAATTTTTCACTTGCACAAAAAGTTAAATGTTGAATGCTTTCAGCTTTCGAGTGCTGCCTCTTGCTGCGCTTTTGTTTTTTAACTTGGCCAACACAAACAGAACCCCAAATGTGTGTGAGTGAGCAAATCCCATTATATAGACGATATGGCAACTCGTGTGCGTATGCATTTTTTATGCGTTTAGCCGGCGGGATGAGGATAAGGACGAGAATGAGAATGGAAACGGGCTTCAGGATGAGGATGGCGGTGCGGAAAAACTTTTGCTTAACAATACAAAAGCGTAAAATATTTAAGTGGCCATGGAGGGGTACGGGTCCCCCTCATTTGACCTTATTTGCTTATAAGTAATGTGTTAGCCTCGGCTCTTGGCAAGCGCCGGAAGAGTCGCTGCCAATTGGCCGGGAATAAATGCATATATAAATACATAACATATAAAATACTTGAAATATCGGAGTGATGTCAGCTCAGTCGGGGTGCAGAAAAAGTTCTGACATCCGCAGGATTAAATATTTTTAAGAAACAAAATATAAAAGATCTTGTTATTAAATAAATTAAACAGACCAAAAAGTTATTTTTTACGATAGAGTTCAAGTAAGTATTTCAGTGCCATTTTAATGGCAGAATCACGTCTTTCCTCATGAACTAGACAAATTGACTTAAATTGATATGCAAAGTTTCTTCAAGGGAAAACTTTGCCTGTTTGCTATTTGTCATTCACTGGCTGGCTGTAATTCCATATTATTTTCTTTTGGTGGCATCACAATCATTTGCCGCATTATTGTTTAGTCGGTGGCAATTTGATATGCAGCTAACATGGCTAAAACAGAACTGCCAACTGAAGAGTACGAGAAATAAATGCACACAATAGACAATTATTTGCACTGCCAGGAGATACATATATCCCGCATAAGCATCAACATCAGCATCAGTAGCAGCAGCACCAGGACATATCCATTGAGTTGTTGATGTGCATTTTGTATGCTGCAGTGCAATTTTATGCTGCATTGTCTTAATGGCATACACACCCAACGTACAGCATTTTCAATTGCCGGCATTGAGGGACTTGGCCAGCTCCGCTGCAAGCCAAGTTCAACTCGGTTTAAGTGGCCCCAGCTCCGTTCTGCTGATTGCGCAATGTGCCAGACATGTCTGTCGAAAACATGCTTTTGTTCGAGCTCAGTGAGGTTGAGGCTGGTGTAGGGATTATCATCCATATAATATATTTCTGGGAACATATTTTTTAATATTTTACTTTAAATTAAATTGGTTCTATAGTTACAAAATCCACTACTGCGGAAAACTTTCCCCTCTGGACTCTGACTTGTTTTAAAGGTGAATTTCGTACCACGCCACTAAATAAACGCTTCCGATTGCCCATTTCCTGACTAGACAACGCCTCCACCTCCACTCCGACCAACTATTTCCAGGAGTGCGTAGTGGAAAGAAAAGAATAAAATGCAAATTTATACAGCGCAGTTAAAACTTTTCGCAGTTCAACTTAAAGTTACGCGAAGAATTGGGTAATTCAATCTGCGAGGACGACAGCGACTTTATTGACGCAATGAGTGATGTAATTTATAGTTTGCCTCAACTCAAACTCTTGTTGCTGTAACCATTAATCAAATTAGCTTACCCAGGCCACAAATTAGGCAAATTCTATGGAAACGTCAAAGCCAGAGGAAAAGAAATAACCCCGGCTAAAGGAAGTTTACTCGCTTGCCTGCATCTTAGCCACATTTTGCTTGTTTATGATGCTCAGCGAAAAGTTCCTGGTTGTCTGAACAAAGGCTAAGGGACAATCTAAATGCGCTGATAACTACGAAAGTTGTTCGCCATAATGACTTGACTTTGTTTCGTGGAACGGCGGAAATGCGGTCATTTTCGAAGGATGCTGGCTGAACCTGAGTCGTGTTCGTGGAGGAGTTGACGTCACATTTGTTTGCGGCATTTTAATTCTGTTTTTTCGCTTACATTTCTTTTGCGCGTCGTTCTTTTCCTTTTAACGACTTGACGTAAGTTTGGTGTGCTTATATAAGGGGAAATTTTCATTCGGAATGCATTTTGATGGCAGCCTCGAGGAACTGTAAATTGCCAGCAGATTCTGAGGCTTGATAGGGAAACCTTCAAGCACGGGAAAAGAAAATAGGTCTTTTGCAGAGTAAACACGCTGTTAATGCTCTACAAAATTGTATTTTTAATTTTAGAAATTTTTGTTGGTTTAAAATAATATTAAAATTATTTCTGATTAAAAAAAGGAGAGTCTTAAGGCAGCCTAAAAATGTGTAGAAAGTTTTCTAACCATAATGCTTAGTAATATCCGACACGTAAAATATTTTTGAAGGACAATAAGCATTGTCATTTCATTTTTGTAACAAATCTTTTCTTGATTCCTTTATAATTTCTTATTAAACGTTTTTTATTTTAACTTCTTAAGTTGATAATGTTTGAAGCGTATACTCATATCTGTATTTTTAAACCCAAGCGCGTGCCATCGATGGCAAAGTCGCGTTCACGACATCGTCGTCATCGCAGTTATCCACATGAGTGCACTAAGCGCAGCATTTCACACAGATACTCATCCACACACCCAATGTCATTCACCCACACACTGATGGAATGCACTCGTGCGGTAAGCGGCAACAAAAAACGGTTCAAGGCACGCACAAGCAACGGAAAATAGTTTTTCCTTCATTTTTCGTAGCGCTATCGAATTTCGTTTTAATTGTTTAACATTGAATAACGCTTAGCACATGCAGCAGATGCAGATGCAAATGCAGTCACAGATACTTGCGAACATCTTTGTTGTCGGCGCAGACATTTGAAGTTTGGCCCGAGGACAGCAGACAGACAGGAAAATGCAATTAAATATGCTCAGCTCCCCCCCTTTGTTTTTGTTGACATTTTCCTTCTACCCGGTCTCATGTACATAATTTGAGTTACATTTTGCACACAAATATGGGGAAAATTCGCCGACCAGGTGGGCGAGGCGGAGGTGTCACGAAAGTTTGCCTACATAAATTGCACAGGAAGTGCTGCAATTTCTCGGCCTAAGTATGTGTGAAAAGTTTTCCTTTGTCTGCGGCTGGCAGAAAGTGCTAGGAAAGAATTTGATAACTTAAATGGATTGTCAGTCTCGATTGTTTGCGCAAAGAGATTTCTCAGATGCTGAGCTGATGCTGTTTAATTGGAGAGAAAACAGAGGGAAGTCCTGCATTGATAAATGAAGTCAAAGGAGAAAGCATTTGAGATTTCATTAAAGGATTGCACAATATATTTCTTATAATTTTTTTGAAGTTGAAATTCTCTAGAATTCATTCTTATTAGTCCATTTTCACGGAGCTGCAGCCAGAGTCCGAGTGCACTTTATATGCAAAGCCCCTGGAAGCATTTGCGGAGCAGGTGTTTATGGGATTTTCCTCTTGGTCCCCTAAAACAAAACGTGCCTGGGAGCACATGTTTTCGTAAAATACAATTTATGTTATGTCTGGCGGCTAGTGCAGCTGAGTGAAATAAAATGAACTTTAGAAAATGTCAAGTCCAATGGACTTATGTAGAATTTATAGAGTGGAGTTTTTTTTTGTTTCTATTTTTTTTTTTGGCTTTGTCACTGCCAGGAGCAATTTGACTGAGATTTGCCCGTGGACTGGGCCATATAAATCAGGCGCACACATTGACAGCCATGTCAGCGCTAAGCCGACAAATCAAAGCCAGGCCAGAGTCCCAGAGCCCTGCGGACTGTACGAAGGTACAAGGATTAGAATTGAAAAGGACGCAGACGAAGTGGAGCACGTGGTCGAGGAGACCGAGGAGACCACCAGCAATAAAAGCGTCTTAAAAGTTTAATGTCCCTCGATTTGCGGCTGCATACAAATGACTTTTCAGCTGTCGCCCATACAGTATGTCGCCCCACTCGGCTCCTGTTTCCTTTTTCCCGCTTCCTGTCTGTCGGTCTCCTTAAGCGTCTGACTTTCGGCTGAGAGCAAACAACTCGTTAGAAGCGTTGAATTTAATGAAAGCCTCACCAGCGCTCTTTTCGCACGTAATTGTGTGTTGACATTAAATTGTTGCATAACTCGCTGCGAGTTTGTGCAAAGTTCAGAGGGGTGGCGAAACCGCGAAAGCGTTTAGAGGAAGGGAGGACCAACTTACGGGCGTGAAATCAATTTAATTTGTGAAAACCAAAATTGCAAAGTTTTGCAGCAATTTAGTTTGGTTACCAATTTTTGAAGTGCATCAAAATTTAATATTTAATGGGAAATTCTTACTTTCAAAGAGTCTTTTTAGGGAAAATTATATTCTAGCTTTACTATCAACATTATTGGAAGCATCTCTAACAAAATTTTCGCTGCGGCTGTAAGTTAATTCCCACTAATTAAATGTTGTCCGCATGTTGTTCTGCTTTTATTAGAACGGAAACTTAATCCATATTTATGGGCAAAAGCAAGCCGAGGAAGCGGAAAGAAGGCGCTCATGCAAATGAGCACCGTTCCTTAATTTAATGTAGACGACCTTCGACCCTAGGGTCACGGTGGTCTGGGTTGGGAGGGAGGTCATGAGCAGGCTATTACCTACAAATAAGTTATTTAAAAGGAGTATAGCTAACCGGAGGAAAAATAGGAGCAGAATACCTGGAGGACGTTAATAAGCATGAGGTTGAAATTAGTTGCTACTTATAATAGTGAATAAAAAAGAGTTTAATACACAATAAATTAATTAAAATCTAGCCTTAATTGACAAAAATTAATTATCTAATAGTACGTTAATTGAAAGGTTGGCTTATCATTTTGCTATTATTATTCACTATTTATTTCTTAGACTTAACTGGAAGGTCTTCAACGAAAGAAGGTTAACCTGCTTAAATATAGCGATTAGACTCCCTGAATTCTTTACCTTTTAGCCTGAAAACTGACATTAAGTTCGTTTTGAGTCTGCAGCCGAAGTAACTATCCTGGGATTCTCGGCTGTGCGTCAATCTGCGTCAGTCAGTCCGTACGAATGTTTCGGGCGTGTCTCATTTCAATGCAGCTGGCAATTAAGTTTGGGGCACAAGGATCAGTCCAGTTTCAGTGGCCGGCCCTGGGCCATTGCTGAGTGAATTAATTGCTGGCGCAGACCAAACAGGCAAAAGCGGCAGCAAACATCCCATCGGCCACGTTAGTTGAGCAATCGAGCAAACTGAGGCATAGCGGCACAAAGGCACGCACCGGAGAGCGGAGGAGCTGTGCTGCCAGTCCACCTGGTCAGGTGTTTTGTGTGCTCGGCCTGGTCGGTCTGGTCGGCGGAAACCATAAAAGCAGGCGCATGCACACATGGCGTTGTCTCTGCCAGACAAAATGGTGTCAAATGGCAAAAATGCATCGTAAACAAAAAGTAAATGAAAAAACTTTACACAAACATGGCGAGGGCAGCAGCAGAAGTAATTCAAATATAAACAAGACCAGATTTTAAGATAAGATAAAACTTGATTCAACTTTTTTGAGTGACAAATTTAGGTTTTTTGAGATTTTACAAATATGTTTTTTTGAACGAAGTTAATATTGAACATTTTAACGATGTAACTAACTACTTATAAAATTTTGAAATAATGGCAACAATTATTTTTTGATTAAATAATGAAATCATTATATTAATTATATATTTTTAAAAATATTTAACTTGAAAAACCTTTTAAATTTCTACAAAAGAGCTTTATAACATCAGGTTTGAAAAACTTTGCAAGCTCTCCTCCAAAACGCATTCTACCAAGAAATATTCTTGTTCGCCGGAACTGTGGCTGGCACTTCAAAGGAGCGCACCAATACCCACAAACACACACATATTAGACCGCAAAACAAGGATCTCGGTGGCGATAACTATGCTTGGAGGTGTCATTTTGCTTGTTTTGCCCGCATAAAACTTGAAAGGTCCCTTCGGGTAGATTAAACACGCACACGGCTGCCCCTCGAAAGCGCCCGCTCACACACACACTTGTGCGGTCAGAGTCCTGGCAGTGTATTGGCAAGGATTATGGTGCAGTGTAAACTGACGCCTGCAAGTATGCTATGAAAAATACTTGGTTCCCAGCCATAAATCTATCTTCAGAACATCGTGCATCGGATACAGAATAACCTAAACAGGATCCCTGCCATAAGGGCCAGCCAGTGCCATGTGGACACTTATTTATGGGATAGTTAGGGAC
>JAEIIJ010008400.1:0-21801 GCA_018904815.1 Drosophila ogumai | reverse complement strand
TTGACTGCCCACCAATCCACTGCTAGGTAGCGCCACTGGGCTCTATGACCAAGCGTTACATGGATTAGCTTTCAGAATTCTTTGGGGCAATTATATATATCGTATATTCGTATATTCTCTGGGCATGAGTGCTGTACGTTGCAGCTTTGGGGGCACGAAATGGAATTTCAGTGGAGTCGAAGTGAAGCCAGGTAACGTCGCGTGCCTACACTGCAATTACAGGTGCCTGGGCCCAAGGCTTGACTTGGCTAGAACTTTTAGCCACTGCAATGACTTAATCAATGCAATAAAATTAATTACATTTTAAATGCCTAATGACCAGTCAAGCGTCACAAATCCTTCTGTAATCGCTGGTGGTTTTAATTGTGAAAGAAAGGGAGTATTTTGGATAATAAGGAAATGGATTTTAACAATGGAGGATGTACTAAAAATATTTAATATTTTAATAATAAAAGGAAAATGTATAAAAAAATATTTACACTTTAAAATAAGTTCGAGATTTTTTTAAAGCAATTCCTTAGGGCTTGGAATAATTTTATATTATAAATGAAATAATACAAATATTTATAAAATAAATAATACACTACTGTCTTAATAATACGCATTTTAAACAATATAAAACATATTATATTCACGCTTAAATATATTCATCAAACATTTTTCGTTGGCAAAAACAAAGCAAGTGAAATTTACTGACGTCAGAAAGGTCGTACATTTCCTTTGTGTTTGCTTAAATTCCCCAAATTCTTTTGAAATTCTTTCGAAATTCTCAACTTTTTCACAGTGTTTTTAAATAAACAATTAGCCTGTGCAATTTTGCCTTGTTTTTCGCCGTGGCGGCTGCCCTCTGCCTGCCCCCTGGCTCCGCCAAAAATAGGAAATCGCATTGAAAATTGTGGCGGGGCAACGCCCAAGAATAAATATAATCAAAGGCTGTCAGAGAGCGCATTGGCAAACAATAAAAATGCAAAATAGCATTGCAAAAAACGAATTGAATTGGTCCACATTTCCATGTTTGGGCCAATAGCGGGCTCAACTTGAAATTGAAGTGGAAATTGTCGTCATGCAGACACGTTTTTCCGCTTTTCCGGCGAGGGTCAGAGTGTCAAATTAATCGTGTGGACTTGGACACTCTCGGAAAACCATTTAGAAGACAGCTGCAGCTTACAAAAAATACGATATTCGCATGCGGGCCATTAATCATGGCCAATATTTATGATTATGCATAGGGTCTGGTCAAAGGAATGTCATACTCGGACTCGAACTCGTCTAACTGGCGCAATTAGACCAACTGTGCGAAAAACAAGAGCACGAGGGCCCTTCACCTAGGCTCCATTAGAGCTTCATTAACACAGAAACCTGCCAGCGCCTAAAATATGAATTATGCATTATGCCCAATACCGATCGATGGCGAAATATATCCAGCGTTTTATTGCCAACTTTTCAGATTTCTCATTACGATGACCGGGCCAGAGAGCAGCAGACAATGCTGGCCAATATATATTTCGTTTTTCAGGGCGTGTTTTTCTTGCCTATTTTTACTTTTATTCCAACCATTGTTTTACGCTATCAAGTGGGCGGTCGCTGCTCCAGTAATAATCTCGTCGGCTTGGTAATGATCGGTCAGTTTATCGCCCCGAAAATCAAGTAATTGTTGCAGTTTTTTTATTTTCGACCACTTTTCAAAGCAATTATGCAAATTTTTCCAAACACATTTTTGCATGGCACTAAATCAAGCACACCAAATGGCAAAGCATGCTTGTACATACTAAATTTAAAAGCGCTTAAAACTTTTATTAAAAAATATATTTTCGTATTTTTAAAAATATAGGAAGTTTTATTTTTTGTATACAGAAATAAACGCAGGCATTTTTTGTAATACTTTCTAAACCTAAAAGCCTTGCTTTTTTTATTCATTTAAAAATCCTTTTTTATTCGCTTAATTTCTTGCTATGTTGCAGTGCCTTCTCATAAATAAAACTAAAAAATATATATTTAACATTGAATTTGTATTTTAGAATTGTAATACAGATTGTAGAAAATATAGAATTATTATTATTTTTATTTTTCTAATTAAAACCTTGTTGAATTTGCCTCTTGCAAAATCCTTTTTGTGTAGTCCTCTAGTCTTCCTTTTGTGTAGGCACCGCCCCTTCCAAAATAAATTTAAAAAAAATTATATAAAATTAAATTATAAAAAACTAGATAAAATTGTAACTATATTTTCAGATTGTAATAATGATAGTCCATACAATTTTAATTTCATAAACAAACTTAGTCGTTTTTTTAAGTCAAACCATTTAAAGTCTTCTTTTTAAGATAAATTATAAGTAATTCGTATCGGAAATTAGATGAAAGCACTTCATTAATTTTATATTTGAAACAGTTATCATTATATTAAACACCTTTTCTATTTACCTAATATCAGATCGTTTAGAGTCTTCCTTTGTTAAAAACGTCAAACATTTGGTAAACTTAACAACTCTAGTTTTGTGATAACTTTTTACGACAACGACTTGTCATCCTGAAATTGTGCTAAAAAAAAAATCCAACGAAATTATTATTTCTGTATTTTATTTTCACTAACAAAGATGAGTCAATTGGTTGCCAAGGTCCAGGCTGTGGCCAATAGTAAGTATTGAACTCCTAAAAAAAAAGAAACTAAAAAATCACAATTCTAATTTTCCCAGAAATGGTGGTGGCCGCTCGTCCCCAGTTGGCCGAGTTCTGGCGCTACGCCAAGGTGGAGCTTTCTCCGCCGCTGCCTGCCGACTTCCAAAAGCTGAAGAAGACCGCCGGGGAAACCGCCTCCGCAAAGGATGTAAAGGCTCGGCTGGGCAAGTTCAGTATTGGCCAGGTGACCGTCAGCGAGGCCTGGCTCAATATTCTAGTCACCGTGGAGGTGATTACCTGGTTCTACATGGGCGAGGTCATTGGACGTCGTCACTTTGTGGGCTACAAGGTTTAGGAGGAGAAAAGAAAGGGTCCCTGGTCTTTTTGCGTTGAATGTAAATGCTTTGTTTTGCATAAATATGTTTTTTGTGACCAGGTGACCTCTAGAATAAATGCATTAAATAAACTTAAGCAAGTAGTAACTTTGTATAATTATGATGATAAAAGTTAAAACTTTAAAGAAAGAGATGAGAGTACTTGTAGTTCTAAAAACAAACCAAATTCCTCCTCCGTTGTTTACAATTATTTACATAAATATATGCTTTATGTGGCCAGGTGCTCTGAATACTAAATAAACACGAGAGTAACCTCCCACTCTGGTTGTCTGTGGCCCCGCCTCGAATTCCGGAGAACCATTGGCCCGGCATGAGCAGCGCGATCAATTCACATCTACGATCTGCGATCTGTGATCCGCGATCTTCGCCTAGCTGGCATTGATCTTGGACAAGAGAACCAGAACTCCGGCTTTGGCGCAGGCGTCCAAGCGGCAAGGCGTTATGTTCCAAAGTGGCCAAGACAGGGGACACGGGCTGCTGCCGGTCCGGTCAAGTGGCATAAATCAGAGTGACGCCGTGGCAGTTGCACAAGCTCCATTCAGCCCACAAAAAAAAATTTTAAATAAAAATAAAACTAAAAACAAAAACAATGCAACACGAGCGTGGACGTGTGCCCCAAGCTTGCGGCCAAGTTGCAGGTACAGTCAAGATCTCAGTTTGGTAAACTATAAAGGAAACTATAATAAAATATAATATTAAATGTTTATTTTTAAAGCTAAGAAAAAATCACATAATATAAAGAAAGCCTTTTATATCACTTATATTTTATTAAAGAATTTTTTAAGCTTTAATCTTTGTAAAAAATATTAATTCTCCATCATATTTTTACTTATTTATACATTTAAAGCCTCTATTAAATTTGTTAATTTTGTTGTTTGTTTATCAAATGCTTGCCTGTGGCTTTATTTGTTTGACTGCATATCGAATTTACCGTTTGGCCCAATTTTAATGGCATTTTAATAACACAAAGCCAAGCTCCAAAAGCCTTTGTTGCAATCTCACCGCCCGATTGCATCATGCTAAGGCCGCCGCCATAAGCCAGCTTATATGTATATAGTTGGTCCTTATCACAGCTCCCAGACGGACAACGCCCACATTTTGGCCAGACCAAAGCGAATTCCGCATTAAAATCGCATAAACAGAACAAAACTAATTATCGAGTGGCGAGGGGGCATATCGATCGGGGAAAGAAATCAATGTTGGCCACGTTTAAATTCAATTTGGCGGCCTGCCGATTGTTGCAACTCTCGCAGAGCCAGACTTTTGTGGCAGCCGGCAAGTGGCAACGCGAATTTGGTAACCAGCATTTCCGCCCACACCGCCAAACACCTCTCTGGCTTACAACTCATTATTTAATTTGGTCTACATACCTACCCTGCACTACATGTGAAATGGAAAGCCTATGTGCACCTGATTTTTTAGATGAGGAATTTAAATTTAAAGCCACAATTTGAGGAATTTTCGTAGAACTTTGTAGTTTATAATATTTTCATTATTTATTAAATAATTTATATTACTTAAGAGCACCTAAAGTTCGCCTAAAATACTCCATTTATATTTACTTTTAATTGTTATTCGAATTAATTTAATCAACTCGCCAAAGGCAATCACACTTGGACTGTGGCAAGGAATTTTACGAGTGGGCAGCCTCCAAAAATATAAGAAATCAAATAAAATAAATTAAAAGAAACTCAAGCCCCGGCTGATGCAATTGCAACCAAATCGAATCGAATCGAAAATAAAATCAATTGGCCACCCGATCGAGATATGTGATCTCAAAGATCTGCGGGTAATTAATCCAATTACAATTAGTATGCTAAGCGGCCGACTAATGGTCATTAGAGGCACCGCTTCGCGGCTCTCGAGGCGGTAATTAACCACTTTTGTGGCTGCGCTTGTCACTAGACAACTGTCACAACTAACGTGGCTAACGGAGAGCTTTTCAGCATGGCCCATTGTGAGGGTTCTTGGCCGGATCTTGGGCTCTACAGTGTGTGCTCAAGGCGTTAGCAAGTGGCCAGGTGGAATGCCTGGAATTGTGGGGCACCTTTTCCAACTGCCACACGAAAGAAAAAATAAAACAATAAAAAATCACAAACAAAAATCTGAACGAGTGTGTGCGCTTAACAAGTTTGTAGTTTGTTTGCCGCTCATGCAATCCCAGAGATACTTGTCGCTCACTCACTCTCTGCAGGCTGCAGGTTGCAGTTTGCAAAGAAAAAAAGATCCGAATTAAAGCCAAGCTGAACTATATTTAGGCCAACAGCCAACCAGTTGTGGGTGCGGATAAGAAAGCTGCACGAGGTAGCATTACGAAATCGAAAAGCCAGCTATGGCGTGTGCTTCTGGGTCGGTATTTTGAGGGGATTTATTTTTATTTTTTTAACTAAGCCCATGCAAATCGATTGTCCAAAAGTAAACGCCCCGTTCTGATCTCTGGTTCTGTGGAATGAATCACGCGGCGCAGAACTCGTTCGATCCTTCGATGGAACACTGACCTTATTCTACAGCTCATCGCCCACACACGCCAAGTGGTTACGCTAAGACGTGATGTAATAAACGTAAGTGCACTTGAAGAAAATTAGTTAAAAAATTGTATTTAAATTTTCTTTTATTTTATTTTTAGATTAAAGAAATTTCAAGATATTTTAGATTAATATTTAAATTTGACCATTCAACAAAGATTTTAGTTTGTAGTTTATCTTTATGGTTTTCGGCCATTACTTTGTTTATAGTAGTTTCGGTTTTAGCCAAATTTGTATTATTTTGTATTTTTTGTTTGAATTTTAATCATTTTATATCCTTTGTTATAAGCATCATTTTTAATCAGAAAACCTCTTTAAAATACTCTCACTTACAACTGTAAAACATTCAGATAAAAACCAGAAGCTGCCTCCAAAAAAATGCGAAATGCGTAAAAAAATAGCAAAAAAAAACGTGGAAACCAAACCCAGCGGAGTGGGCCAAGTTGAGCTTGATTCTGCGTGGCCAGAAAACCAGAAATGCGCAATGTGCGTTCAGGCCAAGTGCGTCGAGTCGGCGCATTGAACCCGTTCGGAGCAGGAAGCCGCAAAGTGCGTAAACTTGAACTTGCAGTGGAAGAACTTAGAGTTGGAGTCGTTGGCGGATCAGGAGGAGGAGGAGGTGGCTTCTGTCCAAGTTGGCATGCGTCATGCGTTTCATGGATTTGCGTGCAGCAGCAGCAACAACCACCAGCGATCGCAAGTGGGCTGAACTCTGCGAATATAAAGAAAACAAAAAGTGAATGGCGGTGGCTTAGATTTATGGCCAATTGCCATGGGGCTTGGCTGCCGACACGACACCAAACAGCGCCGGCAAAATGTTTAGCTGCTGTTTGTTTAGCTGCCACTTGCACCAGCCATTCCCCGGCGCCAATTGACACTTTTATTGAAAGACCCGGCATTTTTTCGCTTATCATGTCTTGTGGTCAAAATAGATTTTCAATCAAAGAGCCGTGGCCATCAAGACGGCAATCAAAATGGGGAATATTTTTTAGAATTTGTTTATAATTGTTTTGTTATTTATGTCGTTGTAATAGCTAGTTTACTTGCGTTTAATTTAAATTATAAGTTAATCATATGTCTAGCATGGGTGCTTAGAAAATGATTGTTTATTTACTATTATTAAAATGTTGTAAATATTTAAATAATATTGCCATTGTAAAGTACAATTTATTATTATTATTATTACCTTTTTTTTATTAAGAAAAACCCATATTATACACATATTTCCCCCCCTTACCCTACTTCGTTTTCTAGTTTTATTTATAAATTCTCTGGACCCCACAGGGGGACGGGCAGTCAGAGGCGTCCAGTGGGCGTTAAGGCGGATCTCAGCTGCATTGCTTTGCATGGGGGATGTGTAGGGGGGGGGAGGTCTCATTACTTAACTCCATAGAGATCTAGTTTTTTGCCGCACACACACATTACTTTTTTTTTCTATTAATACTTTGCAAGTGCGAGTGTGCGGCGATCAAGGCAAACCGCCCCTGCTCCAGATAGCGGCATTCGCGGCACTCTCGATTTCAGATTTCTGCGACCTGGGGACCAGTTTCCGAGCTGGAGCAACAAAGTTGTCCACAGCTGCCGCCATAAGAGATCTCTCTCGGTTTCTGGAAAAGCTTTGTCAACGCCCCTGCCTGGGCCCCAGCCCCCGGAATTGATTAATTACTTTGGCATCGGTTAATCGGCCATCGATCGAGATTGTTTGCCAGGCATTTAAACGTTTCTGGTTCAGCAGGGTGGGACTGGGCTTCTCTTCTAGCCAGGGGTCAAAAGGGTATTTTCAATATATATATACCTATATCTCGAATCAAAGGGAGTGCCGATGTTTTGTGGTTATATTTATATTAATTGTTAGAAAATTAGCAGACTTATGAGTAAACGAAACAGGTTCAAGATTTTTGTAATTGTTCAAATTAAAGGTAATTATTAACAACCATTAGACATGTAGGTATACACTGATACATTAATTTATTTATAAAAGAAATTTCAAGGATTTTCTCCGTTGTTCTCAAATTTTCAGTCAAGTATTTTCTAGATGTAATTTAATAAAATTCCCTTTCCCCTAAACAAATTCTCCACAACTTGCTTGTGTTTTAATAACATTTTTTGTTTTTATTCAAAAAGAAACAAATTTCCAGATGATGACAACAGTAGGGAAGAGGGGGCGGATAAATATAAAGACCAGAGAGTATACAGCGGAAATATATAGACTGGATAGGATTGACTTAGATAGCTGAACAAAGGAGATCCCTAGATCAGGATCTCACCAACTCAGGAGGGAAAATCCAAAGATTCATGCTTGCGAGCGTGGTGTGGCGGTCAAGATCGTTATTCCATTGATGCTTTCCAGGTCTTTACCAGGTGCCCGGTGCTGGCTCCAGGTTCACAGAGGCGGCGGACTGCACATGTCCGGGGAGAGGAGCCACATGGACGGCACCGCGGGTCTTGGCCACATAACTGGCCTCCGGAGCGGCCACGGCGACCACGGCAGGAGCATGGGCAGCCACCACAGCGGGAGCATGGGCAGCCACCACGGCGGGACCAGGAGCAGCAATCACGGCAGGTCCAGACTGAATGAGAACGGGACCGGCGGGGGACAGGGCAACGGGGACAGCGGCAGCGGGCACAGCGGAGGCCTGAATGGCCACCGAACCGGCAACGGCGGGAGCTCCAACAACCACTGCTCCGCCATGGACGGAGGTGAGCAGGGGAACCACAGAACTGTTGACACCCCAGGCGAAAGCGAACAGGACTACGACGACGGCGAACTGTGAATGGAAAATGGTGATGAAGGTTAGTCCTTAAAAATTTAAATATTTTATTTTTGTTTTAAAATTGAAATAGGGGATTTTTCTATTTAATATTTATTTTTTTTAATACTTTTTTGTTACAACTTCAGGCTGTTCCATGTGTCGTATACTTGATTTTAAAATGAAGCGGTACTTCGGGATTTATACGTAATTTTTCTAATTTTAAATATTTCCCAAATTTAAGCCTCCTAACACAACAGCTCCTAACTCTCCTAACTCCCAACAGTAAAAATAAATAATAATATGGCCATTTAAAACATTTACATAACTTTTTCTATATAGCTAAGATTGCTGAACATTTTTCTTGCTATTCAAATAATATTTTTAAAGTGTTTCCGTTTCAAAAATTACTTTAAAACTTTAAATAAATAAAACCTAATTAATAAAATTATAAAAATATATATTCCAGAGTTGTAGAACCTTTTCAAATTAAAATTCTCACAGTATCTAACCTCCAGTTATTTTTAATATCCACTTTATCTTAATCTCTTGGCTCCTTCTATGAAGTTTACACCTCCAATGTCCAATGTCCCTTTGCTAACTCACCTTCATGTTGGCTTCTGTGATCTCAGCGACGCTTGAAACGTTACTAACTGACATCTGCCCATGGAGGCTGGGCTTTTATAGCTCCGATCCGATTCGATCCAGGTCGGCTTCCGAGATCCATAATTCCATTTAGCATATAAGGCCAGTTGCCGCTGATCAGCCATGTGTGTGGTGGCTCGTATGTTTGCTGCACAAATGCGGAAACTGGCCCAGAGAACAGAGGCTACGTAATAGCCATGCCCCCCCTCCCAGCCCCTTGACCTTCACCCCACCGATATCTATATCAATCTATAGCTGTGGACCATAGACCATTGACAACTATTCAAGTGCGCGACAATTAGCCACGCCGGTTGACAAGGCGAAAAACAAGACAGACAGGGCCAGGCATTCGATTCGGCCAGTCCATTCAGTTGTAGCCATGACTTCTATAGTTCGTATATAGTATAGAATATAACGTAACACAATGGATAGGCAAATTACAAGAGAACCAGAGAACCACATAGCCAGCACCACGGGCTGTCCATTAAAATTTCATCATCTGCGGAAACGTAATTAAATACACTTCGGTGAGTCTTTGCCCTGAAATTAATGCGAGTGCCGCCAGTTCTTGGCAAGATTGATCCATTTTAGGTCGCCGGTTGACCATGGCTGGGTTCTAGATGGCATTTTTCCATTTGCATATAGCGATAGTGCAGCCAACGGCGATTTGTGGCCAAAGATGTGATCTAGATGGAGGCTAAAAGAACAAGATTCTTTGTATTAGTAAAAAATTATCATATAAAAAATTTAAATCATTATAAAGAAAATTTATAATTACATTATTTGCTTAAAAGTTCTTAAAAGTTTAAAAAAAAAGTTTATATCTAAAAATCACAAACAAGAAATTTTTAAAAATATTTCAAACAAAATAACTGAGAATCCTAAAACCCCAAATCATATTTTTGTCCAACAGTCACCTCTGTGACAATTGTCAAAGCAAAATCTTCAGTCTAGTCTACACAACAAAGATCTTCCATTATCCTACAAAGCACTTGGCTTAATATATATTTTATACGGTCTAGCCTTGAGATCAGGGTTTGGACAACATTAAGTCGCGATTTTGCCTGGATTATGGCCCGTCTGATATTTTCGGAGAAGGATCAAAATGCCTATGATCCCAAGAAGTACAGGGTGAGTGGCGGGGGATCCCGTTCATTAAGAAATACAATTAATATAACATATAATATAAATACAGGTGGTGCACAAGAACCATTGGCGCCAGGTGAGCCTTCTGCTGCAGCCCTCCAACAAGAAGTGGTGGGAGGATCCCGATGTTGTCGTTGCGTGAGTAGATACCATTGTATGGATTGCAAAGCCACCTTTATAGGATGGTGGAAGGGGGGTGCTCGCACACGTGTGCCAGCTCCCATTGCCATCAAGTGTTATTCGTGCGGTTTATGGGTACACAGGGAGAAAATAACAAGTAACTTATTTACTAACTTATTAACTACTAGCTAACTAACTACTAGTTTTCGGAGGAAGTCTTGAATGTTTCAAACAAAATTGTTTATAAAGTTTGAACAAATCAATACGATGCTTTACCATTTTCTTAAGGTACAAAAAATCAAAGAAAAGCTATTTAAAATATTTTTAAATATTTTTCTATTAGATTTAAGTAAAAGCAAAATAAAAAACGAATTTCCGACATATTTATAGTTCAAGCTGAGCTAAATACTAGGGGTATATGTAAATCGATGGGAAAAGTTCTAAATAATAATTAAGATGTTTATCGCATTGAAAATCATATCAAAAATACTGTAAACCTCCAAATATGGAATTTAAAAATATTGAAAAATATCGAATTTTACGTTACATTATCAAAAAATCTAATAAATAAGGAACATCGATTTATTGCAATGTAAAATATGAATTTACACACCAAAAGAAATATTTTTTCCTCCCTACTCGAAACCCTTTTATTAGCGGTATATTGCTTACCAATATTGGTTCTTTCTGTGCAATCTGATGGCTCTCCGACACCGGTTGGCGGTGTTGCTGCCTGCCTCTGCCGATTCAATTAAGATTCTTTGCCACAGTCGCGGTCGCAGCCATAATATTTTATTGCATCCATCAAATTGTCAAGTCAACTCATAATGTATTGCCCTGCCGCCGCGCCCACAAATATTTTCAAGGCAATTGAATTCGCGCAAAGGAAATATTCGCACTTAATTGCATCACACATCTTTGGTTAGGAAAATAATCAAAGTATATATAAATATTATATATTTAGAGCCTTTCGAATCCTGTCCAGATATCCGCGATGGTTTGAGAGTTCGGTGCTAATTTCCGGGCCGCGTTCAGTCACGCGATGCTAACGAAGCCTTTGATAGATGGCTCAACTTCTCGAATGCAAATGAACACCCGCAAAAATGGAGGGGAATCCCCGCCAGTGCAGCCAGTCAGCTGTCGGCGAAACTTTGCCAAGTAATTGGGGAACAGGAGTGATGGAAACGGGAAATTGGCTTGGGTTTTCTCACTGGGTCGCACGGCTGACTGAAGTCAAGTTTTTGGCGGTGGCCAAGGTTAGGATCCTTAGGGGACTTTAAGAGGGAAGAGAAAAGCCAAGGAAATGAACGTTTTCACCTAATTTCGGACTAGTTTTGTAGTGATTTCTCAAGTGGTTAGAAAACTTTTACATTGAGAAAAAGATATTTTTCTGCTGGCCGATTGTTTACCTTAAACTAAATTTATTTATATTTATTTACACCCTTTAGGAGTTTTTAAGTAAAGTAAGTAAGAAAACTAAAACTAAAAAATGCTAAGTGTCCCAAGATACTCACGTGGCGTTCTTATTTTATAATTTTTTTCCCGGTTTTTTTTTTAAATCCAAATTGAAAGTTATAACCGCGATTTTTTAGGAAAGGACTTTAAACTTTGTGATAGTTTCATATTGAACATCAAAACACCTCCGTTCAACTATGCATAACATCGTCAATTTTTTTATTATCTATGAAAAACTTTGACATAATTTTCTTAAGATATTGGGCCTTTCAAATAAAAAGAACAAAAAATTAAAAAAAAAAAGATATACCTTAAAACACGACTTATATTAAATTCTATATTTTCTGATATTTAAAAATTCTACAAATCAAAGTAAAGATCATGTTAATATCATATTGAGCGCTCTATATATTTCCTTTCGATATAATCTCGCTCCTATCATTTTCATTTTCAATTACCTGAAACCAACAACCTCCTAGAACCCCCAGAGGGGAATGGGAATCCCCAAAGCGACCCCGTAGAACCCTGCCTTTTACCCGAGGCCTGCGTATCCACACAATGATGCGAGGTGCCAGGCAAATGAACCGAAAACAAAACCGAGCGGCGGGTAATGAAAGGGCGATACTATAAAATATATAGTATATGGTACACACTTACCACTACCCAATGCAATGCCGACACTTTGCGTGTTCAATAAAAAAAAAGAAAAAAAAAAAAAACATCAAAAAGGGAAATCGCGGAAAGGCGGAAAACGGTGTCAGTGCGAGGACAACGAAGAAGGAAAGTACTTAAGCGGCGCGTCACTCAATCAGAATGATATTATTTTTAATGGCGCAAAATGGATACAATAAACAGCGAGTACGAGCGCGTGGCTGCCACGCAACGGACACGGACACGGACAGGCCGCCGAGATCCCACCCAGAATTCAGACACATGCTATCCGTACGTCCCAGGATGAGGACGAAGTTTCTTCACAACGGAATCCAAGTCGGAAACTTAATTACATTTCAATTTTTGTATTTTTTTCGGAGCCCTAAACAAACGGCTCGCGCGCGCTCCGCATATGTCACTCACAGCCGTGAAGGCTGATCCCTCCGCCGGAATCGGCGTGGTGGCAGGCGTGGGACGAGCTGTTGCTCTCTCCGAATCCCGGGAATGGGCCCCACCGCCGCCGGGCAAGCGGTGCGCCACGGTGACGATGCTCCTGGCCCAGCGGATAGCACGCAACGCCGGTTGCTGGGCAGTCGACGAGGAGCCCTCGTACAGTTCGAACAAGATGAACGTCTGGCAGACGCTGGAGTACCTCTCCGGGCTCAGTCTACGCAAGAAGTACAACTACGAGGGATATGCCGATACGCACAATGTGATCAGGACCCTGACACCATCCTGGCGGAGGGATAGCTTTGCGGAGAAGGCCAAGGCCGAGGAGCTGACGGGCGGTGCCGCTGGCGGAGGTGGAACATCTGTGGCCGGAGTCGCCAAGTATACCGAGGAGCGTTCATCGACGGCTCCATTGATAACCCAGGATGCTGGCATTCGGAGCAGCTTTCAGAGCAGCGATAATGTGGCCCTGGCCCGGAGTGGCTCCTCAGGACTAGGGCGCAGGAGGCATCGCAGCAGGAGCAGGAAGCGGATTGGTCCTCAGTTGGATCCCGAGTACGCCCTGTCGCCGGAGGATCTGCAAGATCTGGTCAAGTGCAAGTAAGAGTATTATATCAAGAGGTTATATAAGTTGGGAAAAAAGAACCATAAACATCAAATTATTTTTCTTCAATATTATTTTATAAAAATGGCAAACCCTACAAAATGATAATTTTTTTCCAGTGTAACCACGCAAAAAAGTTTTCAAGTAAGCTTAGCGGGTACAGCAACCCGTGTGAGCAGCCAAAAAATTTAGCCAAGGCAAAACCCCTTCGGCAAACATTGGTTTTCTCCTTTTCCTTATTTATTTTATTTAATTTTTATTTTAGATACATTTTAGGCTTCATGCTTTTTACTTAAAACGAAAAATATTATTTCATTTAGTTTTAAATATTTCCAATGTTATCTGTGGCTTGATTTCACACCAACACTGCATAAAACCACCCAAGAAAAAGCTAAACCCCCACAAATTGCAGGCGACAAGCCAATGAAAAGTGGGTGGAAGTTTTGTTGAAACAAGAGTGGGAGCTGGGAATATAGGGCGTTATGACACTTATTCCGGAGGTGTTAGCAGACACCCAGAAGACTGTCTAAGATGACGCACAAAACCACAAACTCAAACCAAAGATGACGCGGAAATTCTTTATTTTTTGTTTAAAATGAAATCGAAGAACTCAGAACTCAACTCCGTTTGTTGGCAAAGCTCTCGCGTCACCGGAAGACATGGCAATTAAAGTTGGCGGCGAAGCATGGCGGTGGAGCAGGTGCTTCAAAGTGGAGGCGGAAACGGAAATGAAGTCGTTGCATGACAGAATGTCGATGACGAGTTGGAAAGGCCGCCTTTGCAATGTGTTGGCTTTTTGGTAAAATTTTCGTGGTATAAATTTCAATTGGAAATTATCCAAATAGTCTTGGAAATATTACGTATACGCCATGTCATCCAGGTTAAAATTAATTTAGGGAAAATACACATAAATTCAACAACCTTAGTTAATAAGGAAAAAACACTTTTTATAATTCATCAAATCTAAAAAATAAATTTAAACAATCCTAGAATTGACTCCCAAATAATGCCAACTTTATTCGAAAATACCTAGTGAAAGTGTCAATATTTGTGGAATGTCAAAGTCAAAATTTTGGCCACCAAGGAATCAAAGCATGAAGCCATCGAAGCCGCCAAAATCACCGAAACCCCCTAAGCCACCCAAAAGTAAGCCAACTCCGACAGCCGATACAAAGTGTTTGCTCAATTTCCGCGCTCCGAGTCGATTATGGGAAATTATTGTATGTCTCGTTGGCATGAAAGGCGGCCATAAAGCAGGAATTGTTATCTGGTTTCACGGTAATGTGAGACTGCCCCCCTGCAACTCCATTCCCATTCTCCCCCCTAGAACCCTTCTCCAGCCCAATAGTTTGCCCTTTCCTCGGGGGAAAAACTTTCATTCAGTTCGTGGGTTTCGTGCTGCAGCAAAGGGGAAAAACGAGATCTAACGATGAAATAAACACCTACAGTTGTTGGCCATAAACAAAGGGCCGAAAAAGGAAAGAGCCAGAAGCGGGTTTCTGGACAAATGGAGTTGTCGCCAAGCTAAAAATTCAAGAGGAAAGTCCCATTTCGAAAGGGTGCCTTCTTTGAATTTATATATACGAATAAGTAAGTCAGTTATTACTTAAAATAAATGCTGGTTAAATCCCAATGATAGATATTCGCATTTTTAACGGAAAATAAAGCATTTTCAAGAAAATCGAGTCAATAAGGAAAAGGTTAAAGGTTAACTTTATTGAAAACTTGTAATCCGAATTTGATTAAGTTTCATTGTCTGATTGGCAAATGTAACCGTGTAAAGATTCGCTATTTTCTACGTTGTATTTAACAATCGGAACAAACATTTCTGCTGTCTTATTTGAGGTCACAGACACGAATTGGCCGTTGGTATCGAGATCGTTTATTCCCGTCCAGAAAATTCGAAATTTACTGAGTTTCGCTCGAACGGCATCGACTTCTTTTTGGTCTCGAAAAGCGGCTAAATAGCCTCCCATTTCTCGACATTTTTTGACAGCAGAATGCCAATTCTGCTGATCCTCAACTATACGAAAGTATCTTTCACCAATCCGCTCGAAGCCCTTTGGGATTTTCTTCGTGATTCGCTCCGGGATTTCCTCTATTGCTGCTTGGTTGTTATTTATATTTTTAATAATTGCCTGCATTTGCGTTTCGATTTTCGTTAATATCGCCTGCTGGTCTTGTAGCGTGGTTTTTACTTCAAGAAGATCCCTTTCCAGCTTAGCATGGACCTCATCCACCTTAGTCTGAACTGCCTGATGTTGGTGTCTCAGCTTGGCCTCCAATCTTTCCTCCATCTTGACCTGCTGACCCTCCAGTCCGTCCAGCTTCGATTTGGTTTCGATAAGCAGTGGTTGCAGTGCATTGAGGCAGAAGCTTTCGCATTGGTTAGGATTTGGTTCATCGATCAGACAAACGTGTCCTGACTGAAGATGCTCCCCCAGGGATCTCTTCCACAGACTGCACGCAGATAGCGCCAAAAGGAGAGAAGTTCCGATTTTAAACATTTTGATTTTTGGACAATAGACAACCACAGAAGGTGAGGGCCTGTTATGAACTGATTCTGGGATTCATGCGACGACTTTTGGAGAGGCATCTGGCTTCTGAGAAAGTGATAAGAGCCATATATGTAGAGATGAATGCACTTGGTGGGCTCTTATTATGTATAAAAAAGAGAACGTTGAAAAACAAATCTATTGTTGTAGTTGATAAGACAACATAAAACATGGCAACAGAATCAGCGGCATCCCCAGGAGTATGACGTTTTGATTTTTAAATTAAAACACTTGCAGGACAAGAAGGCAAAAGCTATTCTTCTCGGAATGAATAAACCTTGCTTATAAGGAATTGGGAAAAAATAATTACTTTCATTTCCATTATTCCACATATGAAAGTTCTGAAATTAATATCAGTTCTTTCTAAACTTGACTTTCCTTACTGAATATTATTGTTTAAAGTTAAAATTAACCTTTATGGCTTTAATTAACTTGTTTAAAGACCTTTGCGTTGTCAACTCTTACACCAGAATACCTTTAAAAACATTCCTTAGACTGTGAAGTAAACCACCACAAATCCCTGTGGCAGGACTCGCATTGCCTGTTGGGAACTTGTTGACTTGACACACTACACGCCGTGCACTTTGTCACAATATTGACATTGGTGTCGTGTCATTACGCCCAGCATTAAACGCTTTAACATGCGAGCCGAGCTCCGGCTCCGAGGGGGAGCTGGGGATCGGACTCGTACTCGGATTCCGATTCGGAATAGGAACACGATATACTCGGGCATTAGGGGAGCGAGAGTGAAAGTTTTTTGGGGCGTGCCACTCTTCCCACGTGCCACTCGACGCCGCACACACATGTGTGTAAGTCAATAGCGAATCAACTGAGGAGGCGGAGGTGGGGGGTGCTGGGGCCAAAGAAAGAACCCAAGGAAAACCCAAGCATTGAATCCCGTGAAAAGGGCGCCACATTCGCCGGTCGCCTTTGTCGAGTTCGGGTGAAAGTTCCGCGGAATACTTCCAACGTTCCCGGTGCGAAAATGAGGAACTAAGGCCAACACCTGCCTGGTCTGTCACCTGTGCTTGCCACCTGTCCCCTGTCCCTGTCCCTGGCCAGTTAACATGGCCGGCAAGTTGAAAAGGCGGCGCTCCAAGAAGCCGCCGCTGCCCTTGATGGAGCTCTCCGTTGAGGAGGACTTTCTCATTGACTTTGTCCAGTGCAATCTGGAGCCGGAGGAAAGGTATGTTAAATTGGGAGCACATAAATTTATAATAAATATATAAATAGATTTTTAAACAAAACTTAAATATGCTTGAATATTAAATAAATATTTTAAAAGCCCAACTAAAGTCTGGAAAAACGTAGAAAATTTGTATTAAGCAAAAAAATTTAATTATAATTATGTTTATGTTAAAAAAAATTCGAGCCTCTTGAAAAAATGTTTGATTTTTAATGTGAAAAATTTATTTATAAAGAAACTATTTAATTAATAATTGTTAATTACAACATTTAATTATTTTGAAAACTAAAGTTGTGCCAGTACTTAAACCCAGGAGCCGCGCAAGAGATAGTTATATTATTTGAAGACTTCTGAGCTGTACAATATTTTATTTAATTATTTTTATATTTTCAAAAAGTATTTATTAATTAATAATATATGTTTTAATAAACTATAAATATTATACCTTTGCTGAAATTCCCCCTTTTGTACAGAAATAACATCATTTTTCGTCTTGTTTGTTTCATAAAAAGAACAGCCAGAGCTGCGAATCACATTTCAATATAGATTTTCCTTTATTGCACTCTCATTGCCTCACAAAATTGATGGCTCTGTCGCGCTACGTGTTGCAATTATCAATTTTAATGGCCGGAATGGCAAAAGCAAAGGGCATAAATGTCAGCTCTTCGGGAAATTTATGCACGTTCCAGGCATTAATTAGCGATGCACACTTGCAGGAGCCCCATCGTCGTCGTCCTCGAATCTCCTGCCTCATAGTTCGCCTTCAATTAGCGATGACAAGGCGTAGCAGGCAAGGCTGTAAGCTAATATGGTGTTCATGCGCCAGAGCCGCTAATTAAGTCATAAATGTAATCAATGGGACTCTCGCTTTCTGACACATTTCGAGGGAGAACAAAAAATAAAAAAAGGGAAAATTGATAAGGATAAAGTTTTGAAAGCCCCACAGAAGTTTAAGAATTAATATGTTATTTTCAAGGAAAATTTTCTATTATTAAAACCAAAAGATTTAATCCTTAAACGAACCAGCAAAGCCATGTCATGTCTATCAAATAATTCCATAAAAACAAACCTTTACAACTCAATTTTCATAGACATAACATAAGCAAGAAAACTCACAAAAAAATATAGTCCATATTGTAATGGGTTATTGAGCTGGCTAAATGGCCATTGGAAATGGGTTAAGCCCACGCACTCTCCCCAGCAAATGGGTTAATGTCGAGCGGAGGCCAAAAGGGAAATACCACAGGTGGGAGAGCCGTAAATCAAGGGCCCACCTGAGCTGCAACGGATGCGATTTCAAGGGAGTTGCCAGTTTCGCGGAAGTTACAATAAAACCAAGAAACTGACATATAAATCCCCCCTTTCTCTTCCAAAGAAAGAGAGTCAAATACAGGGGGTCTTTCTAGGCCAACAACGACATGACAGATTGCTTAACCCCCTCCCTCCCTTTGGGCCGTAATTTATGCATGCGAGTTCCCGAGGTTATTGATACGACGACAACACCCATTGATGTCCTGGAAATTTCATTATCAATGTCAATGTTATGTATCTCTGCTTGCCTCTCACCTTGCCGGGGATTGGAAATTGATTGAATTGAACTTTGACGACTTTGAACTATTGCTGTGTGTTACACACAGAGAAAAGGGGGGGTTGATTTGAAGAAGAAATTCTAGGGAAACTATAAGAATTTTGGCTTTATAAAAATTACTTAAATATTATTACTAGATTATTGTATCTTTGCCTTAGCTAATTATTAACAAATTTCCTCCAAAATACTGTGCTTTTTTTCTGTGTGTACGATCGACCTCGTTGGTTGTAGTCGTCGAGACATCAAAGCCAGACAACAAAGTATTCCTAACAACTTGTACATCTCTGTTAAAAAAATATATATATCCATAGTATAAACCGAGTTACGTGAGATGGTAATGGATTTTTGATTGAGTGTTCTTGGCTCTAACCCAAAAGAAAAACACAAACTGTAACCAGAGTCAGGCAAACAATCTGGATCACAACTATAAACTATAAGCTGTCCCTCTAATTGTCAACTAAACGACAATCATTAACTAGGACTAGGTCTAATCCCTGCCGAGTCCTAAGGCAGCCGCACAGAGCTCGCGGCTCTCATGACCTGACTGCATTAAGTTGCTTTATGGCATGTAGAAATAAAATACCTATTTACCATATAAGAACCGCAAAAAGCCAGAGAGTCGGGCCATGTGAGTCGCTGCTGCTGCTGCTGCTAAAAAGCCTAGCGAAAGTCGGCAAGTCTGCAGGCAGGCAGGCAGTCTTCCCCCGCTAAGACCGCCACCCTTTCACCCTGCATGTCTAAAATTACGCTACATTTTCTAGGGGAATGGGGCAAGGTGAGGGCTAAAATGTGTGTGTTTTCTTGCTGTGTGTGGCGGCTGGTGTGCATATCACGAGAAACATATACACATATCTGCAACGTTTTGGAGGACAGTGGTTGGACTTAAGCCGATACAGAATTGCAAAGCAATCTAATTATCTTTTATATAAATAATAAAAAATCTAATTCATTGCCTTAGTTTTATTTAAAATGAATTATAATTAATAATAATAAACTAAGATAATTTTATATAAATGATATTGATACATTGTTTTATTTATATTTAAAATTACAAAACACAATTTATTTTTTGAAATAATTATCATTTAATTATTAATTGTTAACTAAATATATTATTGAGTGAATTAAATAATTAAAATTAAATTTAAATTTAAATTCTTGATCAGGAATACTAAAAGAACATAATTTTGTAAGAAAAATGAAGCATGATTTCTTGCTTAAACCCTCTTATCTAATCATAAATAAAAAATTTTATAAAATTAACTAAATACACGTCTAAATGTTATATATTTCAGTATTTTCTTTTGTAAACTTATTTATTTAGTTAAATTTTATTACTTTAAAATAAATCAATTCAGTTAAATACAAAATACAAAACCTATTTCTGGCTGTTAGCTCAATCATAAAACGTAGTAAATTCTTTACAATTAAATTAAAAAAAAAAAAAACAGATAAGTTCAATCCTTTAAAACATAATCCCCTTGGATTAATAAATTTTATTAAATATTTTCTTAAAAATCCACAAGTCCTAATTCTTGCCCATAGTGCCAAAGAAGGTATGTTTGTGTATAGAGTAGTCAGAGCCAGAAACGACTCCTTCTTGTCCTTGTGTTGTCGGTTTCGGGTGTTTTTTGGGCAACTTTGGCAACCAAAAGAGAACAAAAAAAAAATACGAATACGTTTTTGGCAGAGACGGCGGCAAAACGCAGCGCGCAGAAAAGCAAAGAAAAGCGAAGGAAAAGCGCTATAGTAACCGGCCAGAGTGCGGCCCGACCTCATTCGTTGCCCGCAGTTACAAGCGCTAAAACGCCTTCAGCGGATTGGATTGGACGCCGATGTGGGATTAGCCCACCACCTGGCAGGTGGTGTGTACTACCCTCCCAGCACCTGTGGGTGAGTGCCACTGGAGGTGTCCCGTGTCCCCGTCCGTAATTAAGCGTGAAAATTATTGACTCACATTTTCGGGTCATTAACATGGTCTTGTCTTCCATTTGTTATTGTTTTTCTCCTGAAGGCGGCTATCATTTTTCTCTACATTTTCTTTGGGTTTTCCCTACACTTTCCTCTACATTTTCTTTGAATTTCCCTTCATTTTCAGTTTCAATTTGCCGCGCATTAGCGCCCGCTTGGAGCGTCTGATGGGCACCAATGTGGTCAAGCTGACGGACCGCGCCTACATGAAGGAGCTGCGCGAAAGGATCGACGAGGATTACCGCAAGCAGCTGCTGTCCCGCATCCGGGCCAGGGAGGTGAGTTAATATCCACCAATCTCGACGGCCGATGGACAACCAAATTAGGGCCCCCAGAAAGCCACAAATGCTACCAATTTGTCCTCTTGCCTGGTAATTCAATTTTCATAAAGTTAAGCGGGGGAAAGAAAAAATATGAGAAGCCTCCGACGCCGGAGTCCTAAACAAATTTTGTCGCCAGGGTGAGAGTCACGTAGAATAACAAAAGGAAAAGAGGGAGGAACCTCTCGAAAGGGTTGTGTATTTGGTTTCTGGGGGAAATACTTAAGGTGTTGTTTTTATTGGGGATTCCAGAATCAAGTAAAGTTTAGTAATTTAATAATGTGTGACATTTTATAGAGGGTTTTATGCAAAACTAAATATTTTGACGCTTTAATATTCAATATTTTCAAAAGATATTTGTTTAATTTTTGAAAGAAAGACATAGTTATTATTAATTAAAAAGATTTTGAATAAATATATAGTAAAATAATATTTTATAATATTTTTTTGATCTGAAGGAAATCCCTATTGTTTACTGAATATTTTGTATATATATAGTTAATTTATAAAATTCACGACATAAATAAATTTGAATAATTTTTTATAATTTTCATTTTGTCTAAGATTAACATTGCAATGTTCATTGTATTCCGGAGTGAGAGGAAAATCAGTGAAAATTACTTTTATAATTATTCTTTAAAGAAGTTATTAAAGAACATTAATACAAATATTTTCTCAAAAAAAAAAATATTTAAAAAACAGCTCAGGCTTTCAGCATTCTTTATTCCTTTTCGAACGATTTTTTATAATTTTTGTTTATGCTTGAAATATTAGATAAAATAGAAATATAATTATTTTTAAAGAGTAATCCACTTATTATTATTTAA